>CM031237.1:495732128-495855955 GCA_018340775.1 Taxus wallichiana var. yunnanensis | reverse complement strand
AAAAGGTCATAATTTGTACTCTAGGTGTCCGTTTCAGTCCATTTTTTTAAACCACGTGTTTTAAAATCTCAACTTTTAGTAAGTTTGTAGGCTTTTTGACAAAAAGTCTGGGAGTTTGATTAATTTAGTTTTACAATTTTAGAAAAGATTGAATTTCATGTAAAATTATGGTTTTTGGAAAAAAGTTGAGATTTTCATAAAAGTCATAATTATAGAAAAGGTTGGGATTTTGAAAAAGTTGGGATTTCAAAAAGTCGAAATTTTGAAAAAGCCAATTTTTTGTGAAAGTTGGGATTTTCCAAAAAAAGACAAGATATTGAAAAATGTGCAATATTCAAATAAGGAATTAAAACTCAAGAGATTTTTAAATCCCAACTAATTTGAATATCCTTATTTTTTTGAATACCTAAACATTTTTTTAAAAATTACTTTTTCAAAATTCCAACTTTATATAAAATTGTGTCTTTTTCAAAACTTACAAATTTTTAGAAAATACATAGTTTTTCAAAAATTGTGAACTTTTTAAATTCATGACTTTATCACTTTCAAAATCTTTGAAAATTCAGACTTTTGGAAATTGTGACTTTTTAGAAATCCTAACTGTTTCAAAATCATGATATAGCTTTTAAATCGTGATTTTTTCAAAATCACGACCCTAAACCATAAACCCTAAAACCTGAAAACCCGAGTTGTAAACACTCAAACCCTAAACCTCAATGTGCAGCCTAAATACTAAGCCCAAAAAGCTAAATCATAAACCATAAATGATAAAACCCTTAACACTAAATCCTAAACCATAAACCAAAATCCCTAAATCATAAAACCTAAACTCTAAACCCCAATCCTTAAACCCCGTTCCCTAAGCCATGAAGCTTCTAAACCCTAAACCTCAAATAATAAATCCTAAACCCTAAAGCCTCTAACCCTAAACCCTATAACCTATACCTTAAAACCATGAGCCCTAAGACAAAACCCTAAACCCTAAACTCATAAACCCTAACCTCAAACCCTAAGCCATAGAACCTCAACCATCAACACTAAGACCTAAACTCTAAACCCACCCCTATGCCATAAACCCAAAACTCAGAGCCCTATACCCTATAAACCCTAAACCTTAAGCTCTAATCGCCTCTAAAACACTAATTTCTTAGTTTTGAACACTAAATGCTAAATCCTAAATACTAAACCTCAATCGTAAACCATGTGCCCGAAACCCTAAAAGAAAACCTCAACTATAAACCTCGAACCCCACACCCTAAAACTTGAGCTATAAATCCTAAACCGTAAACCCAAACCCTAAAACCTAATTCTTATCACCTAAACCTTGATCCCGAACCTCGAACCTTAACCATAAACCCTAAGCCCCGAGCCATAAACCTTTAACCTAGAAACATTAAAATAATTAGATTTGAAAAAGTTAGTTTTTTTAAAAGGTTGTAATTTTAAACAAAGTTGTTATTTTTTAAAACATCGAGATTCAAAAATTGTGAGACTTTGAAAATGTTCAAATTTTCAAACAAGTTGGGGTTTTCCAAAAATGAATATTTCAAAAAGCTAGGATTTTTGTTCACTTTTTCAAGAGTCTAGATTTCGAAAAAGTGAAAATTTTGAAAAAAAGACATTTTCAAAAAGTTAGAACTTTTGAAAAGACGGGATTTTAAAAAATTGAGATTTTCCAAAATTCATGATTTTGTAAAAGTGAAGATTTTCAAAAAAGTTAGAAATTTTGGAAAGACATGATTTTCAAAAAGTCAAGATGTTCAATAAGTCAACATATTTGAAAAAGTCTAGATTTTTTAATATTTGTGACTTCTGTAATTTTTTTTTTTTTTTTTAAATGTAAGGATTTTCAAAAAAGTCAGCATTTTTGATAAAGTTGATATTTTACAAAATTTATGATTTTTTAAAAAGTTGGGATTTCAAGAAGTTTTGATTTTAAAGAACTTTGTGATTTTTTAAATAGTTACGATTTTTGAAAAACTATAATCTCAAAAAAATCTAAGATTTCAAAATATAGTGATGCGCCAAAATTAGCAGGAACTTTAAAAGTCATAACTTGTGCTCCGGTGTCCATTTGAGTCCAACTTTTCAAATCACAAGTTTTAAAAATCTCAACTTTTTAAAAATATTAGGATTGTAAGAAAAAGTCAGTGTTTGAATAATTTAGATTTTCTAGAAATTATGGATTTTATAATATGTCATGATTTTTCAAAAAGTAATTATTTTCCAAAAATTGTGAATTTTAAATAAATTAGGATTTTCAAGAATTTTCAATTTAAGGAAAACATAGAATTTCATAATTCTATTTTTTTTTTTTGCGTTTTAAAAAGTTGAGATTTTCGTAAAAGTCAAGATTATGAAAACGTTGGGATTTCGAACAAAATCCCAATTTCAAAAAGTCGTGATTTCGAAAAAACCAAGAACTTTGAGAAAGTTTGGATTTTCAAATAAGAATTTTTTAAAAAAAGGTGTAGTTTTCAAATAAGTCAAAAATTAAAAACTATAGAAATTTTTAAATCCCAATTATTTTGAACATCCTAACATTTTCAAAATCTTTAATTTTGAAAAGTCCAACTTTTTATAAAATTGTGACTTATTAAATATTGTGAAATTTTTTTAATTCACAACTTTATCACTTTCAAAATCTTTGAAAATACAAACTTTATGACATTCATGACTTTTTCAAATCCTAACCGATTAAAAATTTGGATATTTTTGAAATCATTACTTTTCAAAATCGTGACCCTTAAACCCTAAAACCTCGAAACCCGAGTCGTAAACGTAAAACCCTAAACCTCGATATCCCAAACACTATGAAGCCTCAATCCTTAACCCTAACCCCGAATCCCTAAATAGGGAACCGTTAGGCCTAACATTAAACCCTATACCTTGAACCGTGAGCCCTAAGCCAAAACGATAAGCCTTAAACCTTTAACTAAGAGACCTAAAACCTAAACCCCATAAACCCTAAACCTTAAGATCTAATTGCTCCTAAACCCTAAATTTTAAGTCTTTAACACTAAAACCCTAAATGCTTAATCATAAATATTAAACCTCAATCATAAACCATGATCCCTAAACCCTAACCTCAAAACCTCAACCATAATCCTCGAACCCCAAACCCTATCATCAAACCCCTAAAACCTAACAATAAACCCTAAACACCAAATCCCTAAACCCTAAAACCTAATTCTTAAAACACCAAACCTCGATCCCCAAACTCGAACCCCTGAGTGCTTAGCCCTAATAACTAAACCCTAAACCTTGAATTCCTAGCCTAAAAGCCTAAACCCTAAATACTAAATCCCTTAAAATAAAATCAAGATTTAAAAATGTTGGGACTTTCAAAATGTTCAGATTTTCAAACAAGTTGGTGTTCTCGAAAAATGAATATTTTGAAAAAGTCAAGATTTTAGAAAAGTTGCAATTTTTGAAAGACTTGGGCATTTTACATTTTTGAAAAGTCAATATTTTTGAAGAATCTAGATTTTTGAAAAAATTGACATATTCAAAAAGTTTGGATTTTTTTAAAATACGAGATTTTAAAAAGATATATGGGGTAGTATAGATCTATATAGGGTGAGTCACAAATATCTCTACCTAAACCCCAAATACCTATATCATAAAACTTAAACTCGTAACACTAAACCTTAAACCTTAAACCCTAAACCCCGATCCCCGAGCCATGAAGCCTAAACATAAAACCAAAGCCTTAGGCCTAACCCTAATCCATAAACACTAAACCCTAAACCTTTAGGCTAGAGACCTCAACCACTAACACTAAGACCTAAACCCTAAATTCCAAGTCTTAAACCCTAAAAACCTCCATGATAAATCCTAAATACTAAACCCTCAATTGTAAACCATGAGCCCTAAACCCTAAATGCAAAACCCCGAATGAAGAAATCTCTAAACCCAAACCCTTTAACCTCGAGCCTAAGTGCTAAACCTAAACCCTATACCCGAAACTCTAAAACCTAATTTTAAACCCTAAACCCTAAACACCGAGCCCTACACCCTAATCCCAAAACCATAAATACTAAACCCTAAACCTCGAATCATGAAGCCAAAACCATAAACCCTAAACACTAAATAACATGAGCCCTAAACCCTAAATAACATAGGTTATTGAACTTTAACAACTATGGTAATGAAATAGCTATTCCGTGATCGATGAATGTTCTTGGGGAAAAAGCTATCTCAAATCTATGTCTTCCTTAATCCCAAGATTTCACCTTTACATCACATTAGATTCACTTGTGTAGCAAGGGTAAATTATAAACATTAAATAAACGTTTGAGAAGCATATTATTAACATAAGAACAAGATAATTAAGTACTGTATATGTGATTGAATTGTGCCAAATAAGCAAGTACTTTATAAAAAATTCTGTGATGTATAAATGAAGCCAACTTAAATTGGTTGAACTGTAAATTAAAAGTGGAATGAATTTAAGATCTTGTAGATGGAAAAAGGAGAAAATGATCCTTGCACAATAATGTTCTTAGAATATTAATCGTAACTAAGATGTAATTAAAGAAATGATGTGTTGTGGGTTCGCCGTTCCTAAAGTCATGTTTCTTGTGGTTAGGCCACACTCGGTATCTGCTCATTGTGAGAAGTGTGGCATCGACATGCCTATGTTGTTTTCTTGAGTCTATGTGAGTCGATGACTTATGTGATTGTCATATGCGAGTCGAGTTTTTGTACTTGGAGCCCTTGCTGTGTTGCATGTAGCGTGTATTGTAAGTAAAAAATTATCTTGGTATTTTACTATTGACATTGTGTTTGTAAAATGTGGGCACTACGTATGGTCCAGAGCAAAGGTTCATGCTCTCGAACCTCTAGGATAGATTGGAGTTGTGATGATTTCCGCATGATGGTGTGGATAATGGAAGAGTAATGTTGATGTGAACTATGTCGTGATTGACCTTATGGAAGCACATGTGGTGCATGTCACTTAGTGCGATTCGTTGTCATGTTGATGTGCCTGTGATGAGAGTATCGACTCTCCTTTTCATGGATTCAATGAGGAATCAGTATGTGTGATGTACCGCTTTGTTTTGTGTGAAAGGAATGATATTGTGAATTGTGGAGTGTTGAAGTATTTTGACCTTATGTGATGTGAAGATGTATTGATGTATTGCATGACAAAATTGATCTAAAGTGATGTAATTTATCGTGATGTCATCACCGTATTGTGATTAGTCTTGTGCATCATCGTGTTGTTTTACAATTGACTATATGTCGTAATGTTAGACATTGTGTTCCTCAAACGTATATAATTCATGTAATATGTGATGGTTCATGTCATGATTTAGGGCATGTGGTGAGTATGATCCCTAGTGTACAAGTGATTGCACTTTGTGTGTAGGATTTGGTAATGTGATATATCGTAACCCGTGAAGGTAATGATTGTGTTTGCATCACTCGTATATTTATATCATGCTTAAGACGTTATGGTTATAGTGCGTGAATCACCATTGTGTTAGTGATGTAGTTATTTTATGTTGTAGACCTTACACTAGATGACCCAAAGGGGATAAACCGTCAAGAGTGTAGGAAGAGGAGGCATGGACCAGGTTTTCATAATCTTGAGCTGAGTACGAGTGAGGAAGTGGAGTCTTTATATAGACTGAAAACCCACTTCTATCTATTTAGTATACTTTGAGCTTCTAAGTATATTGTGGTGTGCGCACCACCTTAAGTTCAACTTATGCAACCTTGTGTCCCCTGCTCTTTCCTATTGGATTGTTCATTGAATAATCCTATGTAATTTGGACTATGTTGATCTTTGTGGGAGTTGGAGTAATGATTCGGGTAGAGATGATGACAAATACATTATTTGATTTACTCATTTTTGGTTACATGTATATTTTCACGAAGTGAGGCTTGATATTCGAAAGTGCCAAAGAACTCGATGAGTACCCCTTTGGTGTCGGTATGAGGCCACATAATGATTGTTATGTGTTATTTTCTCATTACGTATTTTATTTGTAAATTAATCTTTCTTCTTTTAGCTAGAACCAGCCATTTTCTTGATTGACGTGTTCTTATATTTTGGGCATTTATTGATTGTTGCATTAACATTTGGATTTTGCATTAACCATGGCTAATTAGCCATTTGTTTTTCTTAGTTTTAAAACTTTCTTTTCATATTTTTCAGTTTGCCACTTTGTATTTGATTAGATTGTTATGCTGGTTCTAATATCGTAATGTGTTGGAATAGGGTCATGGATTAACCATGGAGTGGTTGAACCTATGGACCCGATTCGTCAGTAGCGGGGTACGCCTCAAGGAGTTACAGATAACTAGTGGGTTGTTGAACCACGAGTTATTATTTCACTTAGGTTGGGGGTGACGGGGCTCTATGTGCCTCAGAGCCATAGGGTGACTCAGCCTCATTAAAAAGGAGAAAGGAGATGGGCCTCTATGGTTGAGTGACCTGTTATTCTTATGGCACTCTAAGCTTGAGTGACCTGTTATTCTTATGGCACTCTATGCTTGAGTGACTGATATTCTTGATGGGGCTCTATGGTTGAGTGACCTAGCTTGGTTTTGACAATATGATTTTTCTCTAAGAGAGGTATATGGAGGTTATTTCGTGATGCTTTAGGATGGTATATGGAACTTTATTTTGTGGTTTTCGAGATATCCTGGAGTTGGTATAGTGAGTTATGTGTCCTCTTATGAGTTTAGTTAGACTTGTTATGATTAGTGGCGTGACTCTCCCCTTGGTTGGTATGGACTATTGCATCGATATTAGATTGGAACTATGTCATTATAGTAATGGATTTATATGAGTCATGTGATACATTGTTGTATATGAATCAACGTGTTGATTATGTTTGTTAGTCATATGTGTGTACTAGATCTATGTCTAGGACGTAATTGTTGGAGATTATTTGTTATGTGGTCTACTCGTTGTCATTTCATGGTTTGGTGAAACCCTAGTGATGTGGTACGGTTGTGAAAGTATGTAAAAGTATGTTTTTGAATATTTGGTGTTGTGTATGACCTAGGTAGGGTGTCCTAACTGTAGTTCATGATGGAACCCACAAGAATGAATAAACCAAAATTCTATAAAAAAATAAATTTTAAAGGACTTAAATTAAGAATAATGTTAATAGAAAGAGATTAATGAAATAATGAATGAGAGAGAACTGTCAATCTTCACGTAACCTTGAAAGTTAAAATTTCTACCTGATGTTCTTAGGCCACCCAATTGCCATGATTTTGTGTTTGAAATCTTAACCTTAGAGCGTACCTTCACCCATATTTGTTCCTTGTGCATATCGCTTCCTTTTTCCTCCTGTGTTATCTTTTAGATTAAAACAAACCAAAAATAAATAAATAAATAAATTTAAAAAAATTAAAATTAAAAATCCCATGATTTCTTTGGGCGGATTAGTAAGGCAATGGGGCTTGGGCTCCTTTGTGATTTTTTTTTGTCTTTTGTTGAGGAGAGAATGCCACCGCCATGGTGGACATGTGAAAAACATGTGCGGATGGAGTGGCAAGGAGAACCGTGATGTTTGAGATGGTGCAAGAACTTTTGATAGAATGCCTCAAAGAAATGCGGTCTCATGGAGTGCCATTATTCAGGATATGCGCAAAAATGGAGGAAGATGAAAAGGCGTGTGAACTGTTGGACAGAGTGCCAGAGAGAAATGTCTCCTCGTGGACTGCAATGGACGCTAGAAATGTGCAAAATGTGTTTGTTGAAATGGATTAGAAATCTTTAGGAAAACACTGTTGACATGTGTAAATCCACCTTCCATGGCTCTGTGAAAGATTTTCCCACCGCATAAAAAAATGAGTGTTCTTTCATGTGTGGGTAAATGGTAGGGGTTTTTTTGAGATATTGTAGTCGCAAATGTTGAGGGGGGCGCTGTTTGCCGTGTTTGACTAAATGAAAGAACGAGACAACTCTCATGGAATATTTCTATTTCAGCGTACAAAAGACACGGTTTTCCTCATAAGGATCTACACAAAATGGATTTGTTGAAAAGGCTTTAGAATCTTTCAACCAAATGCAAATAGCAGGAGTAAAGCTAAATTTAACAACCTTTGCCAGCATTCTCACTACCTGTGCCAAAATAGAGCTCTTGAAACAGAGTATGGACGTCCATCAAAGCATTATGGAGAAGGGATTTCTTTTGTGTGTTTTAGTTGCAAGTGCCCTGACAGATACATATGCAAAATGTGGAGGCATGTGAGCTATTCGACAATGCCTGAAAGAAATGTGCTTCATGGACTGCAATGATGGTAGGATGTGCAAAAAAAAATGACTTTGTTGAAAAGGTCCTCAAGAAACTTTCAAGCAAATGTAATTGGTACGTGTAAAGCTAGACTCCAAAACCTTGTCCCAAAACATCCTCGGAGATAACCATCAAGGCATAATATTAGAGGATTTTAGATGCAAATGTGCTAGTAGACAAGTATGTAAATTTTGGAAGCTTACACAAGGCAAGTCAACCTGTTTGACAAAACGCCTTCAAATAAATGTCGTGTCATGGAATACCATGGATTACAAGTTATGCACATAATGGATCTGTTCAAAGGTTTTAGAAATGCACAAGCAACTACTTACTCTATTAGAAAACTTGGGATCGGAAGTTGGTGTGACGTGGTGGAGTTTAGATCCAGGCTCGTGAATGGCCAAGACTGACCGACTTCCACTCCGTCCCTTCTGCATGGTTCACCTTCCCTCATCTTTCATAACTCTCATATTTTAGTTTTTGTTTACAACTTAAAATAATTTTGAAATATAAAGATCTTAATATAGCTTAATTGTTTTTATCAACTCGTGTAAAAATAATGAAATATCTTGTAAGTAATCTCTCGATGTCGAAATAAATCACTCATTACGTTAAAACATGAACTTTTGCACTCATTATGAGGTGATTTAGAAAGCTTCCTACCTAGTTAGATCGCTAAAAATTTTGTATATCGACAAGACGAGTTTGACTTCCCATTATATTGTTGACCTTCTTCCTATTTAAATAGTTAATTTTTACATTTTCAGAGACTCTTTTAGTACCCTTCATAACTTTGAAAACAAGATGTTAAGCTTTATTCGTGTACCTTGTTATTTGGGAAGTCACCTTGACCTTTGGTTTGACCATCAAAGACATATATGTGACCTTTTGGCACTCTTAAAGGAGCCTGTTACATCGGGTTATAGCAGTAAAAAGCCATTAAATCTAAAAGTTGGCTTTCGTTTTTTAAAAACCTGGATGGAGAAATTACTTCCCATCTTCGCAAACCTCTAGTGTTTATACTAGACAATTACATGGAACATTCAGTTTAGGAAAAATCACTTTTCGGGATAGTTTGGCAAAGCCATTTTGTAGGCCTCTGGTCACAGTTTGACGAGGCCAAACTGGACCAATTTCAACTTGTCGCTCTAGAAAACTTGTCACCGTTTGAAAATGGTTTTCTAGTTCTCAGTCCCGTTGACTCTGATGAATTCTCCTTATATAGGGGAACTAGTAGGAAGTGTCTCGTTGCGTGCACATCCATCAAATGTTAGTTATGGACGCAATTTTCTGGGCCCTTGAGCTAAAATTTTGTTCATTTGCAACTGGGTCGATATGACCAGGGGCCCAATGAGAATTAGTTTCCAAACACAAACCGTTCACTCTTTTTCAATTCTTTTAGTTGCTATGAACTCTTAGTATATCTGGGGACACGTAGAAAGTTAATCGTGGTGTGTGTTCTCATCAGAAGATAACTTTTGGAAGTGGTTTCTTAGCCTCCAAGCCCATTTTGTATGTTTTGTAGCTAGTAAGAAAATGTAAAAATAGAAAATTTGTGGACCCGTAGGGTTGCCAAATCACCTTGTAAACTCTTAACACATACAAATAACTATTTAATACTCTATAGTGGAACTTTTGGTGTATGTCAGAACTTATGACAAAACAATATTTTCTCTCTCTTCCCTTATCTTTCTCTCTCGGGTTACAAAATGAAGAAAAATGAAATGTAAGGAATACATGTTTCTAGACCTTTTTATTTCGATTGCAAATTGTACTTATTATCATATGTAAATGGGAAACTAAAAATGATACTTATGTTAGGTTAGGGTGGATATCGCTGATATCATGCTCACGTGTGATTTTGCAGGATGGAAGAATGATGACAGTAAAGATAATGTGTAATTCATTAATTATCATTGTAATTTATATAGTTCATTGTTAAAGGAATAAATGTTTAATATAGTCTCTTGATACGAAATGATATAATTGATAATTTGTTGATATGTATGAAATGCTAGTTTTCTAGGACATCTAGGAAATGTGCATTTAATCATAGTTCAATTTTGACTTATAGTACACATGGTAGAAAGGGTTTGATATTTATATAAGGTAAATAAATCTGAAGTAATATCTTGTAGTGTATTTTTAGTGTTCATTGAATGATTAATGATTCATCTTACGTATTTATATATTAAAATGTAATAAAGGAACCTAACCACAACAGTCAACCTTAGTTCAAAATTTGAATATAACTAACCTGCCTATGTTGACCCCTTAGCGTAGAAAACTGTGACCTTCAAACGAACATTTAGACTCGATGGAACATCCTAGTTAGGCAAATAAGATCCCCTAAATGGGTTGATAATCTTAGTAGGTGTGTTTAGTGACATCGAAATAAACTGGACATATAACTTTTTTGAAAATATTGAGTTTTTGAAAAATCTCAACTTTTACAAAAATCTAGACTCTTCAAAAAATGTGAAAAGCCCAAACTCTTTCAAAAATTTGACTTTTTTGAAATATTCATTTTTCAAAAAACCCAACTTGTTTGAAAATCTTAAAATTTTCAAAGTCCCAATATTATTTAAATCTTCATGTTTTCAAAAATAACAACTTCATTTAAAATTGTAACTTTTTCAAAAGTTGTGACTTTTTTTGTAAATCTTAACTTTTGTAAAATCTGACTTTTTTCAAAAATTTTGACTTTTTTAAAATCACAAGTTTTTCAAAACAACAATTTTGTCTAAACCTAACTATTTTAAGGTTTCTATGTTGAGGGTTTAGGGCTCAATGGAGTTAGTGTTAGTGTTTGGGGTTTAGGTTTTGAGCTCAGGATTATGGGTTTAGGGTTTAGGGATTAGGGTTTAGGGTTCGGGGTTCATAAGGTTCAGGGACCAATGTTTATTGTTTAATAATTAGGTTTTAGGGTTTAGGGTTTAGAAAATAGGGTTAGGATTTAGGGACTAGATTTTAGGGTTTGGGGTTCGATGTTTATGGTTGATGGTTTTGCATTTAGGTTTAGGGCTCATGGTTTATGATGGAGGGTTTAGTATTTAGTATTCAACCTTTTAGGGTTTAAGACTCAAAATTTAGGGTTTAGGAGAAATTAGAGCTTAAGTTTTAGGGGTTTATAGGGTATAGGGCTCAAAGTTTAGGGTTTACGGCATGATTGAGAGTCCATGGATCAGAGTTTGAGGTTTGGGGTTATGAGTTTAGAGTTTAGGTCTCTAACTAAAGGTTCTAAAGGTTTTGGGTTTTGGCTTAGGGCTCACTCATAGTTTCAAGGTATAGGGTTGAGGGTTCGCGATTTTGAAAAATTCACGATTTCAAAATTATCCCAATTTTGAAACAGTTAGGATTTCAAAAAAGTTCAAAAATTTTAGAAGTGATAATGTCAAGAATTTAAAAAGTTCACAATTTTTTAAAAAACTCGTGATTTTTAAAAAATTCATAATTTTCGAAAAAGTCACAATTTTCATAAAAAGTTAAAATTTTGAAAAAGTAAAGATTTTAAAAAATTTAGGATTTTCAAATAAATTAAGATATACAAAATAGTTGGGATTTAAAAATCTTTTAAGTTATGTTATTCCCTACTTATTTGAAAATTTCACATTTTTTCAAAGTCTTGTCTTTTTAAAATCCCAACTTTTTAAAAATTCTTGGGTTTTTCGAAATCAAGACATTTTTAAAATCCAATTGTGCCCACATTTTTATAGCTCCAGTTATCTGTTGGTTCCTTTATTTCTAGACATGTTTTGATTGAGACTCTGATAGACTTTGGACATTTTACTATGATATTTTATCCTCTTGGACATTATGGCATTTTGGGCGCGTAGCGCCAATTGGATTAGATTCATATACTGATATATTTTGTATGATGTGATGACACTAACAGGGTTATATGATAGACTTATCAGTTAGATGTTAGTCTCTTGTGGTTAATTTGATTGATGATATAGTGTTTTGGATTTAATGATGGTGATTTTCATGCTAACCTAAGTGTATGTCGTTACAATTTTAATTGTGGATGATTCATGGCAAACTACGTGGATAATTGGATGCATTGCACTATCAATTGTAAAATATTTAGACATTATAAGTTTGATTGATATTGTGATGTATAGATGATGTTTACTATATTGGACAGGTGCGGTTAATGTTTGCAATGAGTGTGCAGGTGACAGGTATAGGAGAGCATGGGTTTCAGGGCAGCTACGCAATTGTGCACAAGCGGCCCACGGGCTGAGTCCTAACCATGCTAAATGTTTGAGGCCTTAGATTAGATGTATTTAATTGGGCACCATGGGTGAACCCTCAATTTGTAATGTAATTGTGTCTTGTAAAATTAATTATGTTTAGGGTGTGTTTTATGAAGTAAACTAGCTTAGGGGTTAATAATCTTATCTTAAGTTAAGTGTTGGTTTTGGGAAAGTGTGTGTGTGTTGGTAGAAGGGATTGGGGACCACATGTGAACCTTGGGTGGACCCCACACCCTCTACCCATGTGCCCAAGCATGCCAAACCCGAAATTGGGTTATTTTGGGTAATTTTAGGGACCCCTTTTGAGTTTGGGGGTTCCCTTAGCATGAAAATGGGCCCTTGGACCCTACCTAATAGGTAGGGGGGCCTATTTCCAAGGTTTGGAGGGAGTTTCCCTCCCATTTAGCCCTCTTTAGTCACCATCCATGTAAGATGGTTGGGTTGTGTGAAATTGTTAAAAGTTGCTCCACTTTGTTTTATTTTAGTTTTTAGTATTTTGGGTGAAAAGGGATAAAAGGTGAGTTTACTCTTACTTATTTTGTTTTTGGAATCTTTGACTCTTGAGAGGAGAGGGGGTGACACTTGTCACTTTCCCATTGGTGAGGAAACTTTTGGGTTCCTCTTTTTATTCTTCCTCATGTGGGAAGAAGGGGTCTTCTTGGTTCATTTTTTTGGAGCACTTGGAGAATTTTGGGAGCTTGGAAGGAAGCTTGGACAAAGGGGAAAATCTTAGAGTTTTGGAAAGCATATTAGAGGTAGGGTTCTTATCCTTTTTTTTCTTCTTAGTTTTGCTTATCTTGTATGTATGCTTGATCAATGAAATAATGTGTGTGAAATATGTGTTGAGAAGTGTATGATGAATGTAGTTGTTGTTTGTTCTTGTGGTTTTCTTGTTTTCTCTCCACCATCATTTGGATTGATGGTTTTTGGAGAATGTAGGGGAAGAGAGAGGGATTTCCCTCTCAAACCTCATGGTTGTTGGTCAAGCCATGAAGGTCCCTTCTCATCCCCTCATATGGTTTGAGGTGGGAGAAAGGTTCATATGGCTTGAACCTTTCCCCATTCTTGGTGAGGAAACCCTCTTGGGTTTGAAAATCCTCCCAAGAAGGATTTCTATAGCATAAGGAGGAATAAGGAGGATGTATGATTAGGAGGTATAAGGAGTTTTTATATATATGTATTTATTGGTGCTCCTATGGTTGGACACCTTGATTTGGGCATCCTTCTTCCTCTCTTCCCCCTTGTGAGGTTGGCATTGTTATCCTCATATTGTTGTTTTCATATGTAGTAAGTGGTTGAATGGTTTTATGTTGTCTTGTTGTGTGTAAACCCCCATTATACTTGTGCACATTGTGGAAGCTAGTTCCTCTCTCCCATGGGCTGGGGGAGGCTAGCATGACTTCCAACCATGGAAAGGCATGTAATGATGCCTATTGGTTGGGTGGTAAACAAGCCATGTTCTCTTGAAGTTGGATTTCTTGTAGGAGTATTGGAGTTGGAGCTCAAGTGGGAGATAGTTGGAGTTCCCTATTCATCTTGGTTCTTATTGTATATTTATAAATGTGATTATGTGAAGCTTTTCTTCTTGTAAAACATCCACTTTGTATGTGATGTTACTTGTAAACTTAAGCCATATTGCTTAAGAAAGTTTCCTTCAATAGTGCAAGAGGATCTTGTAAAAAAAGTTGTCTTGAATAAGCTATGTAGTTGAGCATGTTTTTACAAATGTGAAACCTTGCCTTGGAAAAGTAAGCTTGTAAAATAGATATGAAAGATCTCTTCATAAAGAAATTGTTAACTCTATTTTTGGAATAAAAGATTTTAGTGGAAACTTTGTGTTACAAAAATAATGTTTGTGGGAATAACTTTCTTGTAGAAATCTGCAATAGTTATTTATTTGTGCATTACATATAAAAAAAAAAAATTAGTGTGCTTGCATTTCATTTTATTTCAACAAAAAAATATGGCATTACATTTTGGTATCAGAGCATGGTTTCAACACACGGACTTTTGGGTAACTTGTAGATGTCTTAGTCTTGCATTTATATATATAATATATATATATATATATATATATATATATATATATATATATATATATATGGGTGTTTCTAATATAATCTCCTTGCATGGAAATCTGAAATATTTAATTAGTTAGTATTGCAAAAAAAAAAAAAAAATTGAAAATACCAATTAGTTAGTTCATTTAAGGAAAATTAGTGTTCATTGAGTTTTGTGAATTATTTTAAATGGTTATATTATCATTTTTTTTAAATAGGTTTTGGCCTACAAATTAGGTAATATTAAACAAGAAATGAAACCAAATTGTATATAGGTATTTTTTTTACTTACTTGACAATTGTTTGCTTATATATATATATATATATATATATATATATATATATATATATATATATATATCCCTTTAGGGCATGGCCTATAAGATTGATTTAATTTCAATGTTAATTTTACAAACAATATATATCTTTATTATATATATATATATATATATAGTATATATGTATTTTTTTTTATATACTAAATAATATATAAATCCCAAAATATAAATATAAAAATATATATATAGTTTATATATATATATATATATATATATATATAAAATAAAATAAAACGAAAAAAAATAAAAATAAAAAAATAAAAAAAAATAAAATAAAATAAAAAAAAAAAAAAAAAAAAAATAGTTTTTTGGGGGCCGAACCCCCAAACTCCCCGCATTCCCCAATCTTCCCCCCCCGCCCAAACCCCGTCGCCCCCCACCCCGATCCCCTATCCCTAACCCCGCGGACCCCCAGCCCGCCCCCCCCGGACAGACCCCCCCCCCCCGGACCAGACCCCCCGCTTAGACCTTGACCCCCGACCGGCCGCCCCAAACCCTGTCCCGCGCCTTCCCCGCCCCGCGCACCCCCGCGACCTACCCCCCGCCCCGCGCCCGCCCGCCGCCCGCCTCCGCTCCCTCCACCACTGCAAATGACTTCAAAAAAAAAAAAAAAAAAAATATAATATATATATATAATAATACATATATATATATATATATATATACATATTTATATATATAAAATAAAAATATATATATATATATAAAATTTAGATATATATATATATATATAAAATTTTCCCTTACCAATTTTTTTTTAAAAGAAATACATGGATTTCTCAAAAAAAAAAAAAAAAAAAATATAAATATATATATATATATATATATATGGATGTATGGATTTCAAAAAAATATATATTTATATATATCTCAACAAATGAGAGATTCCATGAATTCATCTCTCCATTAGCTCCTCCACAACCTGCACATTCAAATGACAAAACAAATGAGAAAAGAATAGAGAGGAAAAAGACATAGAGAAATTTAGGGCACTTTTAGGGTAGATTCAAAATCAATGGCCAAGATTAGAATGGATCCTAGGGTTCCTATTTAATCTTAACCCTCTTAAGTCATGGGGATTTTGTTAAAAATAAAAATAAAGGAATAAATAAAAGGGGGAGTGTGTGTGGATAAACTAAGATAAAAGGGGAGGAAACAAAATTAAATTTAAAGAGTGTGAAAAAAATAAATAAAAATAAAATAAATTAATAAAAGGGGGAAGATTATTTATTTGTCTAAGAGTGGAATTTTATTCATAACCCTAGGAAGTTTGATAAGGTGAAATGAATTAAATTATTATCGAGTTAGTGTTCATTTGATTTTTGAATTAAATTAATATTAATATAATTAATTAATTATTATAATTATTATAAATTAATTATTGACCATTTCAAAAAAAAAAAATTATTAATTGACGCTTTCCGCAACTTTAAAATAAATTAATTAATTAATTAATTAAAAAATAAAAATAATAAATTAATAAAAAAAAAAAAAACAAAATTTATAAACCTTTTTACTTATTTATTTGTTTTTTTTTTACCTCGGGTTTAGGATGGCACCCAAGAGGGGACGTTCAGCTCGAGGTTCGGGTCGTAGCGCACCTACGCGAGAGCCGCCGGTGCCCGATTTTGGGCCTCAGATATTGGAGACCCTACAGCAGCTGATAGGTGTCGTACAGGAGCGCCTCTTCCACCACCGCAGGTGCCGAGAGAGGAGGACATTCAGTTAGGAGATGAGGAGTTGATTGGTGAGGACGCACATCCAGAGCCACCTGAGCACGACATTCCGAGACGAGAGAGGTCACGCAGCCCTTCCATCCTTGGCGAGAGGGTGGCCTCATTTCGTCACAGCCGATCACACAGCTTCGAGGGACCTTTTGGAGATAGGCGACCCCTCTCACCTATTAGACCACACCATAGGATCGAGACACAGGCAGTGTGATTCGAGACCTTCTTCGCCTGCAGCCGCCTACGTTTACTGGTTCGACAGACGGCTTTGGGGCGGAGTCCTGGCTCCTTAGCTTGGATAGCTGCTTTGGCTTGCACTCTCATGAGAGCAACGTCAAAGCCAGGTTCGCCATACACCTCCTCCGAGATGCAAAGCAGGTTTGGTGGAGGAATGAGGAGCGAAAGCTCCATTTGACTCGGGATACAGTGACATGGGAGTTGTTCGAGGAGCGATTCAGGGCCCGGTATATGTCAGAGCATTTTGTGCAGAAGAGGATTGATGAGTTTCACGACTTGCGACAGGGTTCTGGCTCAGTGGCGCAGTACGAGAGCAGGTTCTTGGATCTCTTGCAGTATGTAGACTACCTGCAAGACGAGAAGTTGCAGGTAAACAGGTTCATTCGGGGCCTGAATGCAGATATAGCAGGAGCTGTTAGGATGTTATCTCCTCCCACGCTCGAGAAGGCCGTTGAGAAGGCCTACTTGGCTGAGGAGAATAGGACCAAGGCTCAGGAGCACAGAGAAAGGAACAAGAGTAAGTTTCAGGATAGGATTCAGGCATTCCAGAGTCAGAGAGCACGGGGAGCAGTACCACCCCCTAGAGGAGGATTCTGGTCTTCTCCAGCAGCATCGAGAGCTCCTCCACACCCACCACAGCAGACACAAGCATCAGGGACACCAGCATCAGAGGGGTAGACAGACTCAGAGTTTTCAGTGAGGTGGGTCTAGAGGTGGTTTTGGTGGGTCTAGAGATAGGAGGCCGGGTACTCATCACTCCCAGCCAGCCCGCTCGCAGCAGTCTACTAGGGTTGGACCGGCAGGTTCAGTTCGCCAGAGCACAGGAGGGACCCCATCTCAGAGAGGTACAGGAGGATGTTTTATTTGTGGGGCTCCAGATCATTATGTGCGTATGTGTCCGCACAAGCCCACTACTACGGATATGCAGAGAGCTCCTAGATCCGAGCAGACGGTGGGTGACGTGGGACGCGCCCATCGTGTGTATGCAGTGGTTGACAACCGCCAGGCTGAGCATCAGGCCACAGTCATTGAGACGACAGGTACTATCAGGGGTATTTCTGTCTCAGTACTTTTTGATTCAGGTGCTTGATTCCTTTATATCACCTTCTATAGTGGACCAGTGTGGGCTAGTGGTGGCTAGGCAGCCAGATAGTTGGCAGGTTGAGTTGGCCTCTGGGGCTAAACTCGCCGTGGACTCGTATGTGGAGAGTTGTGTACTCGATTTGGGAGTCTTCTCCACTACGCTTGACCTCCGAGTTATTCCTTTAGGATCCTATCAGGTAGTGTTGGGTATGGATTGGCTCGAGGCTCATCGAGCCAAGGTGGATTGTAGAGAGAAGGTCATTGAGTGTCAGGATGATTTGGGTAGTGCAGTTGTGATTTCAGGGATGCAGAGACCCATTTCCTTGCGTATGATCTCGGCTAAGCAACTCAAGCGGAGCATGCGTAAGGGTTGCCAGTTGTTTGCTATCACTATCAGTGATCGTTTGGACAGTACTCCAGAGCATTCACCCCTTGATGATCACGCAGTTTTGAGGGAGTATGCAGATGTGTTTCCAGGAGAGCTTCCAGGTTTACCACCTAGTAGAGAGGTGGATTTCACCATTGACTTAGTGCCTGGATCTGCACCAGTTTCTAGGGCACCCTATCGGATGACGACTTCAGAGCTTCATGAGCTCAAGATTCAGTTAGAGGAGTTGTTAGAGAAGGGTCTCATTCACCCTAGTGTATCTCCTTGGGGAGCGCCAGTCATATTTGTGAAGAAGAAGGATGGTTCTCTCAGGCTTTGTGTAGACTTCAGACAGCTCAATAAAGTCACAATAAAGAACCGTTATCCACTCCCTAGGATTGATGACTTGTTTGATCAGATGCGGGGAGCTAGAGTGTTCTCCAAAATTGATCTCAAGTCAGGATATCATCAGTTGCGCATTTCAGATGCAGACATTCATAAGACAACATTTCGCACACGTTACGGGCATTATGAGTTCACAGTGGTTCCATTTGGTTTGACTAATGCCCCAGTTGTCTTCATGAGCCTCATGAATGGAGTATTCAGGACATTTCTGGATCACTTTGTCTTAGTGTTCCTTGATGACATATTGATTTATTCTCGTTCGAGGAGGAACACGAGGAGCATTTGAGGTAGGTACTTCAGGTTTTGAGAGAGCAGAAGTTGTATGGGAACTTGGAAAAATGCAGCTTCTTTCAGACAGAGATTCAGTACTTGGGTCATATCATATCAGGCGAGGGTATCTCCGTAGATCCCTCTAAGATTCAGGCTATCTTGGATTGGCCAGCACCCACATCAGTCACTGAGGTGAGGAGCTTCATGGGTTTAGCAGGGTATTACCGCAGGTTTGTGCAGGACTTTTCTAGGATTGCTCACCCTATTACTTCTCTTCAGAGGAAAGGGAAGAAGTTTGATTGGTCAGAAAAATGTGAGCAGGCCTTTCAGTTGCTTAAGGAAAGGTTAACCACGGCACCCATCTTAGTAGTTCCAGACCCAACAGAGGATTTTGTTGTTTGCACTGATGCATCACTAGAGGGTTTGGGAGCAGTTCTTATGCAGGAGCGTCGGGTTATTGCTTTTGAGTCTCGTAAGCTCAAGGACTATGAGCTTAACTATCCTACTCATGACTTAGAGCTTGCAGCAGTTGTTCATGCACTTGTGCGTTGGCGACATTTCCTTTTGGGTAGACCTTTCATCTTGAGGACAGATCATTGTAGCTTACAACATATCTTCTCTCAGCCGAACCTCAACGCTCGTCAATGGCGTTGGATGGAGTTCCTTTGTGAGTAT
The DNA here is from genome assembly GCA_018340775.1 of Taxus wallichiana var. yunnanensis. Taxonomy (NCBI): domain Eukaryota; kingdom Viridiplantae; phylum Streptophyta; class Pinopsida; order Cupressales; family Taxaceae; genus Taxus; species Taxus wallichiana. The sequence goes on along the minus strand of CM031237.1, from coordinate 495,836,273 downwards.
GACATGGAGGTGCAGTATATCAAGGGAAAGGAAAATGTTGTTGCAGATGCACTTAGTAGACGACGGCATGTGCTTGCTTCTTTGACACTGCAGTCAGATTTGAGAGGCAGGATACTTGAGCATCTTCCAGAGGACAGGTTTTATGAGGGTGCTAGGCAGATGTTGGATTCTCAGGGTTCTTTTGAGGGCAGATATTCAGGATGCATGCTAGAGTCAGATGGTTTGCTTTGGTTCCATAGGCGCATTTATGTGCCTAAGGCAGGTGATCTGCGTAGTTTCATCCTTACTGAGGCTCATCGAGCCCCATACGCAGCACATCCAGGAGTGAAGAAGATGCATGCCGATTTGAGAGAGTTATATTATTGGCCGGGTCTTCGTCGGGACATAGCAGATTTTGTAGCATGTTGTCTTGAGTGTCAGAGAGTCAAGGCAGAGCATTCTCATCCCGTAGGACTTTTATACCCTCATGACATTCCCGAGTGGAAATGGGATGTGATCTCCATGGATTTCATAGTAGGACTTCCTATGTCCTCTTATCGTCATGATGCCATTATGGTCACTGTGGATAAGTTGACCAAGGTTGCGCATTTCTCGCCAACCAAGGTCACCTATAATGCACAGGCCATCGCCAAAGTGTTCATGGAGGACATTGTTAGATTGCATGGGATTCGAAGATGATCATTAATGATAGAGACACCATCTACACATCAGTTTTCTGGACTTCTTTTCAGGAGGCCTTGGGTACACAGATTAATTTCAGTTTAGCTTATCATCCAGAGACAGATGGGCAGATAGAAAGGGTTAATCAGGTTCTTGAGGACATGTTGAGGATGTACGTGATGGACCAGCAGAAGAAGTGGGAGGACTATTTGCATTTAGTTGAGTTTGCCTACAATAACAGTTATCATAGCTCCATTGGCATGGCTCCCTATCAGGCTTTGTATGGACGACCTTGCAGGACACCTTTGAGCTGGGATAGACTAGATGACAGGATTATTTTGGGGCCAGCTTATCTTCAGGATTTAGAGCAGCAGGTTGTTCTGATTCGGCAGCGTCTTGAGCAGGCTAGAGCACGCCAGAAGGCGTATGCAGACACCAAGAGGATCGATCGTCACTTCTCAGTGGGTGACAAAGTCTTCTTGAGGGTTCGTCCTCATAAGAGTCCGATCCATTATGGAAAGGGTTCTAAGCTATCACCTCGTTTTGTGGGGCCTTTTGATATTCTTGAGGTCATCGGTCCAGTTGCCTATCGCCTAGCTTTGCCACCACGCCTTACACGGGCCCATGACGTTTTCATGTTTCTGTACTACGTAGATATGTACCAGATGTTTCTCATGTTTTGGATTGGTCGGCATTACAGGTAGAGGACGGAGGGCAGTGGAGATTGGAGCCCGTACGCATACTGGAGCACCGGAGGTTGGCCCTTCGGGGTCGAGATTTGGACCAGGTTAGAGTGCAGTGGGACCGATATGACGAGTCATCAGCTACCTGGGAGGATGCTACACCACTGAGGGCTAGATATCCCTATCTCTTCCAATGACTTCCAGGAGGAAGTCTAATTCTAGGAGAGGGGGATGTAGTGCCCACATTTTTATAGCTCCAGTTATCTGTTGGTTCCTTTATTTCTAGACATGTTTTGATTGAGACTCTGATAGACTTTGGACATTTTACTATGATATTTTATCCTCTTGGACATTATGGCATTTTGGGCATGCAGCGCCAATTGGATTAGATTCATATACTGATATATTTCGTATGATGTGATGACACTAACAGGGTTATATGATAGACTTATCGGTTAGATGTTAGTCTCTTGTGGTTAATTTGATTGATGATATAGTGTTTTGGATTTAATGATGGTGATTTTCATGCTAACCTAAGTGTATGTCGTTACAATTTTATTTGTGGATGATTCATGGCAAACTATGTGGATAATTGGATGCATTGCACTATCAATTGTAAATTATGTTCGGACATTATAAGTTTGATTGATATTGTGATGTATAGATGATGTTTACTATATTGGACAGGTGCGGTTAATGTGTGCAATGAGTGTGCAGGTGACAGGTATAGGAGAGCATGGGTTTCAGGGCAGCTACGCAATTGTGCACAAGCGGCCCATGGGCTGAGTCCTAACCATGCTAAATGTTTGAGGCCTTAGATTAGATGTATTTAATTGGGCACCATGGGTGAACCCTCAATTTGTAATGTAATTGTGTCTTGTAAAATTAATTATGTTTAGGGTGTGTTTTATTAAGTAAACTAGCTTAGGGGTTAATGATCTTATCTTAAGTTAAGTGTTGGTTTTGGGAAAGTGTGTGTGTGTTGGTAGAAGGGATTGGGGACCACATGTGAACCTTGGGTGGACCCCACACCCTCTACCCATGTGCCCAAGCATGCCAAACCCGAAATTGGGTTATTTTGGGTAATTTTAGGGACCCCTTTTGAGTTTGGGGTTCCCTTAGCATGAAAATGGGCCCTTGGACCCTAATAGGTAGGGGGCCTATTTCCAAGGTTTGGAGGGAGTTTCCCTCCCATTTAGCCCTCTTTAGTCACCATCCATGTAAGATGGTTGGGTTGTGTGAAATTGTTAAAAGTTGCTCCACTTTGTTTTATTTTAGTTTTTAGTATTTTGGGTGAAAAGGGATAAAAGGTGAGTTTACTCTTACTTATTTTGTTTTTGGAATCTTTGACTCTTGAGAGGAGAGGGGGTGACACTTGTCACTTTCCCATTGGTGAGGAAACTTTTGGGTTCCTCTTTTTATTCTTCCTCATGTGGGAAGAAGGGGTCTTCTTGGTTCATTTTTTTTTGGAGCACTTGGAGAATTTTGGGAGCTTGGAAGGAAGCTTGGACAAAGGGGAAAAGCTTAGAGTTTTGGAAAGCATATTAGAGGTAGGGTTCTTATCCTTTTTCTTCTTAGTTTTGTTATCTTGTATGTATGCTTGATCAATGAGATAATGTGTGTGAAATATGTGTTGAGAAGTGTATGATGAATGTAGTTGTTGTTTGTTCTTGTGTTTTTCTTGTTTTCTCTCCACCATCATTTGGATTGATGGTTTTTGGAGAATGTAGGGGAAGAGAGAGGGATTTCCCTCTCAAACCTCATGGTTGTTGGTCAAGCCATGAAGGTCCCTTCTCATCCCCTCATATGGTTTGAGGTGGGAGAAAGGTTCATATGGCTTGAACCTTTCCCCATTCTTGGTGAGGAAACCCTCTTGGGTTTGAAAATCCTCCCAAGAAGGATTTCTATAGCATAAGGAGGAATAAGGAGGATGTATGATTAGGAGGCATAAGGAGTTTTTATATATATGTATTTATTGGTGCTCCTATGGTTGGACACCTTGATTTGGGCATCCTTCTTCCTCTCTTCCCCCTTGTGAGGTTGGCATTGTTATCCTCATATTGTTGTTTTCATATGTAGTAAGTGGTTGAATGGTTTTATGTTGTCTTGTTGTGTGTAAACCCCCATTATACTTGTGCACATTGTGGAAGCTAGTTCCTCTCTCCCATGGGCTTGGGGGAGGCTAGCATGACTTCCAACCATGGAAAGGCATGTAATGATGCCTATTGGTTGGGTGGTAAACAAGCCATGTTCTCTTGAAGTTGGATTTCTTGTAGGAGTATTGGAGTTGGAGCTCAAGTGGGAGATAGTTGGAGTTCCCTATTCATCTTGGTTCTTATTGTATATTTATAAATGTGATTATGTGAAGCTTTCTCTTCTTGTAAAACATCCACTTTGTATGTGATGTTACTTGTAAACTTAAGCCATATTGCTTAAGAAAGTTTCCTTCAATAGTGCAAGGATCTTGTTGTAAAAAAAAAAAAAAGGGTTGTCTTGAATAAGCTATGTAGTTGAGCATGTTTTTACAAATGTGAAACCTTGCCTTGGAAAAGTAAGCTTGTAAAATAGATATGAAAGATCTCTTCATAAAGAAATTGTTGCAACTCTATTTTTTGGAATAAAAGATTGTTAGTGGAAACTTTGTGTTACAAAAATAATGTTTGTGGGAATAACTTTCTTGTAGAAATCTGCAATAGTTATTTATTTGTGCATTACATATAAAAAAAAAAATTAGTGAGCTTGCATTTCATTTTATTTCAACAAAAAAACATGGCATTACACACTTAGGGTTTAGGGCTCATGGTTTATGATTGAGGTTTTAGTATTTAAGATTTAGCATTTTCGGTTTTAGGGTTTACGACTAAATGTTTAGGGTTTATATGGTATAGGGCTTAGAGTTTAGGGTTTATGGCATAGGGGTCAAAGTTTAGGGTTTAGGTATCAGTGTTCATGGTTGAGGGTCTATGGTTCATGGTTAAACGCTATAAGTTTAGGGTTTAGGGGTTAAGGTCTCTACCTAAGGTTTGGGTTCTTGGCTGTTTTGAAATCATGACTTTTTTGAAATCCTAAATTTTGTTCAAAATCCCAACCTTTTTAAAATTATGAACTTATTTCTTTTACTAAAATTGTAAATTAAAATCTTTTTGGAAAATAATTAATTTTTCAAAAATCGTACATACTCAAAAATCTAGAATTTCTGGAAAATCTAAATTATTCAAACTCCCGACATTTTTTTAAAATTCTAATATTTTTTAAAAATTTAATATTTTTGAAACAAGTGGTTTCAAAAAGAACAACCTTAAATGGACACCTGGAGCACTATTTATGACCTTTTCAAGGTCCTGGTAATTTTTGTGTATCACAACATTTTTGAAATCTTGACTCTTTTGAGATGATAACTTTTTCAAAAATCCATTTTTTATTTTTAGGGTTGAGTGTTTCACTTTTAGGTTGTAGGGCTCATAGTTTACGATTGAGTGTTTAGGGGTTATGTTTTATGGTTTAGGTCTCGGTCTTCATGGTTTAGGGTCTATGGCATGGGGTTTGATGTTCGAGGTTATGATTTTAGCATTTACGGGAAAATGTTTAGGTCTCTAGCTAAAGGTTAAGAGTTTTGGCTTAGGGTTTCTTGGTGCTCAAAATAGTCTCACCTAATTTTGCCATTAAAAATCTATCAATCTATAGTCTTTATCACATTTTATCTTCTCGTATTGTGCCTGGAATGTTTCCACCTTCCTTTTGTTGTCATAATCAGTCCTTTGCTTGACCAAGGATCATGTATGAATCCATAGTTGTTTCCTTATTTCTTTGTTTATCTAGAAAAGATCTTTAATTTGGGTCGCATGTTCTATGTTCATCTAAAAACTCGGGCTCTCCTGTTCTTTTCATCTTCCACAGTCGTGATTTGTTATCCTTGTCATTTTTTCCCTAAATACTTGAATAAAAATGAATAGATGTTGCTCGGAGGAATGTATTTGAGCCTTGTAACATTTCTAAATTCTCCGTCCTTGGAGAAAATTTCATCTTCGGGCTCAAATGGTCATTTTTCCCTACATTTTACAGTTGGAAAGGCATTTCTCTTGGTCAAATTTACATCCTTGCATCAATATGAAATGTGGCATTTTTTGGTTAGACGCAGCTCGGCAAGGTACTTCAAAAATTTCATGAATCACCTCAACTTTAAAAACCTGTCTACATGGAAGAAAGACGCTCATTTGAAGATTTGCTTTTTAGTTCTGCCTTGGAGTAGCACTCGGAGGACACGTGGAGGTTTCCGCTGCTTTGCCTAGACTTAGACAAATTTTTATGCAGCTAATACAGTTTGGCAAGACAGGGACACGTGGTGAGCCCGCGCTCATTCAGCGTCTCCACTTTGGGCACCATTTTGAAATTGCGCTATGAAGACACATGGAGGATTTCACCAGTTCTTCCCATACTTAGTCTTTTTTCAAAAAGGTTTGAGAGGCTTGGGACACGTGGAGGGACCACACATGTTGGAGGACTGACCCTTGAAGTTTACTTTAAAGAAGCACTAGGAGGATGCTTGGAAGCCTCGCTCACTTTGTAGTTTGCTTGGAATTTTTAACAGCAAAAGGAGATAATTTCGAACCCTGACACATGGTGATATTTTAGCCTTCAAACAAATTTTGTCAGGATAGGACACGTGGTGAGCCCTCGCTCATTCAAGGTCTCAACTTTTGGGGACCATCTCAAGATGTGCCATTGTGACGCGTGGTAATTTAAAAAGTCACAGGGTGGGGGAAGCGGACCATCGGGAGCAACTTTGACTTTTTGCCTCTTAAAGATTAAAGTATCAAAATGGTCTGCAAGCTTGACAAGAAAGAAGTCAAAGGGGGAAGCAGACTATCAGAGGCAACTTAGATTTTTTTACCTCTTGTCACCAAAAGGATTAAAACATCAAAATAGCCCATAGGCCCGACAGAGAATAGTCAAAATTTTGCCCCGGTCAACGGCAAAGGTGTGGACTTTCGTGGGAAATTTTGAAAATTTTCCTTTTCTGGAGAAAGGAGTTAAAAGTGTGAAATAAAGCATGTTTCCACTGGGACCCACATCAGAAACTAAAAGCGAAAAGGTAGAGCTACAGGGGAAATTTGGAAAATTTTTCCTTTTTTCAAAAATTAGATGAAATAGCATAATTTGTCTATGGTTCCTTTGTGACCCACCTTAAGACATGTGTCAGGCACATTTCTCAAGGGCGGAGGTGCGAAGCAAAATGTGTAAAATTTACAATTTTTCTAAAAGTTGTAAAGGGAAAAATGGAACCCACAAGCCCATTTTAAAAGTGGATTTCCCACGTGGATAGTCCAAATTCAAAATAGAAATCAACGGTAGTTGTGCATCTGTATCTGATTTTTCCATCATTTTCACTCCAGAGCTCCTAGGATGCATATTTTTATGGTTTTTTAATCATTTCTTGTAGCCTCTTGAACGCCAAATGAAGAGGAACATTAATCTGGTAGCATGGTTTGGTGGGAAAGGTACGTAAACACATCTCACCATTAAATATGCAATTTTACTATTGGATTCAACCTAATTTTTCTTTCCTTGGCATGCAAAATACCTATTGATATCTTGGTTTGGTGAGGAAAATTCGGGGATGTCTTTTACCATTAAGATGAGATATGATCTCTAGGCTCGATCTGATCTTCCATTTTTCCTTCCCTGGGCACGCAAGGTACCAAATTAGACAGATTAGGGGTGGAAGTGGTTGGCAAGTAAAAGGAAGAGTGATATACCAGAAGGTGTTAAATGCGGGAGGTGTTCAAAGAGATCTTCCCCATGAGCACTGACAAATTTTTGCTGATTTGATTATGGGAATCACGATCGGGATCATGGCGAGCACTAATACACTCAATGTTTGGGTTTGGGGGAAAATCTATTGGAAGGTTGGAGTGTTAGGGGTCAGAAATGATTTTCTAAGAGAAAAGCTTGATAGAACCCATCTTTCTGAGAAACTATTTGAAGAAACTTGTTTATCTCCTTTGTGTTAAATTTAATCATGCTAAGGTGGTTGTGAGTGTACAACCATTGAAAAGCTTTGAGATTGTTCGAGAAACTTTCCTCTGCTAATAAATTTAATCAAACTCGAGTTAATCTATGTTATTTTTGGGAAAAAAATTTGTTTGCTTCGTTTCTGAATGTCTGCAAGTAGTTTTTCTTGTTCTCATTGCATTATTACATTGAAATTTGTGTGAATCACACAAGATCTTATCTTTGTGATAGTTTAGTGGCATTTTTATCATTTAAGAGATTTCATTTAATAGTGAAATAAACAAATTTAAAATCATTGTGACTCCTAGCATGATTATAAGATTGTTTGTTATCCTTTGAGGGTATCTTAGGCATGATGAAACAGAGATTGATAATGTTCTGTTAAGTCTTCTAGTTTGAGCCTTCATTTTGGATCCTTAAAGTTTGTGTGAAAAGTGTTGATCTAGGCCTCCATTGAAGCACATATTCTAGTTAAAGGAACATCCTAGCTACTCTGAAGCATTATGTTGTTTGAGCTCTCCATTTTTTATAAAATTTCTCAAAGATTTGGTATAATCAAATTTATCCTGCTTCACCTCCCACCAAAATCATTAAAAAACAATTAATCTTACCCATACTACCCCTATTTGTCCTGTGTGTATAGAGATGCACAATTTCTTTAACAAAAACATGCAAAAACACTCAGGTTTTCATTGTCTTTAGTGGCCTGAACCTTGCTTAGAAAATAGCTCCATTATCTAGAGTGACAACTCTTGAGAATTATGTTTTGTTGTATTGATCATATTTTCTTTGAGGTCTTCTTAAATAGTTCACAAGGAAGGAAATCCCCATCTCCTCCATAAACAGCAGGCTACAAAAGGGTCCTCTCACCCTAGTTGAAAGACATAACCCTAAAGTAGTGAGGATAGATCAAATCCTTTTTAGGGTGCTATCCATTTCTCCACATCCGAGTGACCGAGTCTGTCTCTAAGCTTCCTACCAACAGCCTCGCAGATTCAAGGTATAAGGTTTAGGGTTAGGCCTAAGGCTTTAGGGTTTAGGGATTATGGTTTAAGGTTTGGGGTTTAGAGTTTAGGTTTTACGATTTAAAAATTGGGTTTATGGTTTATGCCTTCGGGTTTATGATTCAAAGTGTTAAGGGTTTATGGTTTATGGTTTAGGATTTAGGGTTTTGGGCTTAGTGTTTAGGATGTTGGGGTTTAGGGTTTAGCATTTTTAACTTAGGTTTCAGGTTTTGGGGTTTAGAGTTTAGGGGTTGTGATAGTTGGGAGTTAAAAATCTCTTCAGTTTTGTAATTCCCGACTTATTTGAAAATTGCACTTTTTTTAAAAATCTTGTCTTTTTTGAAAATTTCAACTTTCTCAAAAAATTTAACTTTTTTGAAATCATGAATTTTTTGAAATCCCAATTTTCTTCAAAATTCAAACCTTTTCATAATCTTGACTTTTTTGAAAATCTAAACTTTTAAAAACCCTAATTTTTTTGAAATTTGAACTTTTTTAAAATTATGAAATTCTTTCTATTCTTAAAATTACAAATTCTTTAAAATCTTTTTTTTTTTAAATTCACAAGTTTTCGGAAAATAATGACTTTTTCAAAAACATGACATATTCAAAAATCTAGAATTTCTTGAAAATCTAAATTATTCAAACTCCCAACTATTTTTTGATAATCTTCATATTTTTTAAAAATGAGATTTTTAAAACATGTGGTTTCAAATAAAAACAAAATCAAGCATACACCTTTTCATGTTCTTGTTAATATTCGTGCATCACTACATTTTTGAAATCTTGACGTTTTTTAGATTATAACTTTTTCTAAAATCACAAGTATTTCAAAAATTAAGACGTTTTCGAAAATCAAAACTTTTTAGAAATCCCAACTTTTAAAATTTCGTGAATTTTTCTAAAATCTCAACTTTATCAAAAATGCCAACTTTTTCGAATATCTTGACTTTTATTCAAAAATCCTGACTTTTTCAAAAAACTTGATGTTTTAAAACTCTCAACATTTTCCAAAATCTTCACTTTTTCAAAAATATTCACTTTTACAAAATCATGAATTTTTGAAAAATTTAAAAAAATTTAATTATCCTGTTTTTTTAAAAATCCTAACATTTTGGAAAATGTTGAGTTTTTCAAAAGTCTTGACTTTTTCAAAAATCTAGACTCTTCAAAAATCCTGACTTTTCAAAAATGTGAAAAGTCCAACTCTTTAGAAAATCCCAACTTTTCAAAAATCCTAACTTTTTAAAAAATATTCATTTTTCAAAAACCCCAACTTGTTTGAAAATCTGAACACTTTCAAAGTCCCAACATTTTTGACATTTTTATGTTTTCAAAAATAACAACTTTGTTTAAAATTGCAACTCAAGTTTTAGGGTTTGAAGTTTACATTTGAGTGTTTTACACTTAGGGTTTAGGGCTCATGGTTTACGATTGAGGTATTTAGGATTTAAGATATTTTCAAAGATTTTTAAGGTGATAAACTCAAGAATTTACAAAGTTCATAATTTAAAAAAAAACTCATGATTTTTTGAAATTTTGGAATTTTGAAAAATTAAAGAGTTTTAAACTGTTATGGTTTTTTAAAAAAGGGATATTCAAAACAGTTGGGATTTGAAAATCTATTCACTTTTGTAATTTCTCACTTATTTGAAAATTACACTTTTTATCAAAATCTTATCTATTTTGAAGATCCCAACTTTCTCAAAATTCTTGGTTAAGTTTTTGAAATCATGACTTTTTGAAATCCCAATTTTGTTCTAAATCCCAAAATTTTCAAAATCCTAACTTTTTCAAAATCTCAACTTTTTCAAAAACCCTCAATTTTTTGAAATTCAAACTTTCATAAAATTATGAAATTCTTTATTTTCCTAAAATTGTAAACTCCCATTATTTTTTAAATCTTCATGTTTTCAAAAATAACAACTTTGTTTAAAATTGCAACTTTTTCAAAAGTCATGACTTTTTTGTAAATATCAAGTTTTTTAAAATCTTGACTTTTTGAAAATACCAAGTTTTTCAAAATAACAACTTTTTCAAAATCTAACTATTTTAAGGTTTCTAGGTTGAGGGTTTAGGGCTCAGTGGAGTTAGTGTTAGTGTTTGGGGTTTAGTTTTTTGGGCTAAAGATTATGGGTTTAGGGTTTAGGGATAAGGGTTCAAGGTTCGGGGTTGAGGTTCAAGGTTGAGGGATCAAGGTTTATTGTTTGAGAATTAGGTTTTAGGACTTAGGGTTTTAGGTTTAGAGTTTAGAATTTAGGATTTGGGGTTCAAGGTTTACGATTGAGGGTTTTGCATTAAGGTTCGGGGCTCATGGTTTACGATTTGAGGGTTTAGTATTTGGGATTTAGCATTAAGGGTTTTAGGGTTTAAGACTCATAATTTAGGGTTTAGGAGTAATTAGAGCTTAAGGTTTAGTGCTTATAGGTTATAACACTCGAGTTTAGGGTTTACAGCATAGGGGTTAGTGTTTAGGTATCAATGTTCATGGTATAGGGTCCATGGATTAGAGTTCGAGGTTTGGGGTTATGAGTTTAGTATCTAGGTCTCTAGATAAAGGTTTAGGGTTTAGGGCTTTGGCTTAGGGCTCACAGTTCAAGGTAGGGTTTAGGGTTGCACTTAAGGCTTTAAGGATCATTGTTTAGGGTTTAGGGTTTATTCTTTAGGGTTTAGGGTTTAGAGTTTAGGGTTTATTGTTTAAGGTTGTGGTTATTAGGTTTTACGATTTAGGGATTTGTGTTTATGGTTTATGGCTGAGGGTTTAGGATTTAGAATTCAGTGTTAAGGGTTTATGGTTTAATGTTTAGGGTTTTGGCCTTAGTGTTTAGAATGTTGGGGTTTAGGATTTAGCGTTTATGAATTAGGTTTCATATTTTAGGGTTTAGGGTTCGTGATTTTGAAAAATTCATGATTTCAAAAATATCCCAATTTTGAAACAGTTAGGGATTTGAAAAGTTTAAAGATTTTTAAAGTGATAAAGTCAAACATTTAAAAAGTTCACAGTTTTTAAAAAAAACTCGTGATTTTGTAGAAATTCCTAATTTTCCAAAAAGTCACGATTTTATAAAAAGTTGGAATTTTGAAAAAGTAAAGATTTTGAAGATTTTAGATTTTTCAAATGAATTAGGATATACTGAAAAGTTGGGATTTAAAAATCTCTTCAGTTTTGTTATTCCTGACTTATTTGAAAATTTCACCTTTTATCAAAATCTTGTCTTTTTTGAAAATCCCAACTTTCTAAAAATTCTTGGGTTTTTTAAAATCAAGACATTTTTGAAATCTCAATTTTTGTTCAGAATTCCAACCTTTTCATGATCTAGAATTTTTTAAAATCTCGATTTTTCGAAAAACTCTAAAATTTTTGTTAGAATTATGAAATTCTATTTTTTTCTAAAATTGCAAGCTCTTTAAATTACTAATTTTTTTGAAATACACAACTTTTTGGAAAATAATGAATTTTTCAAAAATCATGACATACTAAAAAATCCAGAATTTCTGGAAAATCTAAATTACTAAAACTAATGAATTTTTTTCAATTTAGGATTTGGGGTTCAAGGTTTACTGTTGAGGGTTTTACACTTAGGGTTTAGGGCTCATGGTTTACGATTGAGGTTTTAGTATTTAGGATTTAGCATTTAGGGTTTTAGGATTTAAGACTCAAAATTTAGGGTTTAGGAGAAATTAGAGCTTAATGTTTAGGGTTTATAGGGTATATAGGGCTCAGAGTTTAGGGTTTAGGGCATAGGGGTCAAAGGTTAGGGATTAGGTCTCAGTGTTCATGGTTGAGGGTCTATGGCTCAAGCTTCAATGTTCGGGATTATAAGTTTAGGGTTTAGAGTTTAGGTCTCTAGCTAAGGTTTGGGTTCTTGGTTGTTTTGAAATCACAACTTTTTTGAAATCCCCATTTTTGTTCAAAATCCCAACCTTTTTAAAATTATGAAATTCTTTCTTTTCCTAAAATTGCAAATTCTTTTAAATCCTTTTTTTAAAATTCAATTTTTTTAAAAAAATAATGACCCTTTCAAAAATCGTGACATACTCAAAATCCAGAATTTATGGAAAATCTAAATTATTCAAACTCCTGACTTTTTTTGAAATTCCTGATATTTTAAATTTTTTTGACATTTTTGAAATAATTGGTTTAAAAAAATGGACTCAAACAGACACCCAAAGTGCAAGTTATGACATTTTCAAGTTCCTGGTAATTTTGGTTTATCACTACATTTTTTAAATCGCGACTATTTCAAATATTGTGACGTTTTAGAAAATAAAAACTTTTTCAAAAATTGCAATTTTTTAAAAATTCTTGAATTTTCTAAAATCTCAAAATTATAAAAAAATGTCGTCTTTTTTGAAAATTGCTTCTTTTTTAAAAAATTAATATTTTTTCAAAAACTGCAAATATTAAAAATCGGGACTTTTGAATATCCCGACTTATTCAAAAATCTTTACATTTAAAAATCCCAACAATTTCCAAAATCTTGACGCGTTTTTGAAATTCCCGACTTTCAAAAATCCTGACATTTTGTAAAATATTCACTTTCCCAAAATCACGACTTTTTTGAAAATCTTAAATGTTTAACATCCCATTTTTTCCAAAATCCTAACTTTTTTGAAAATGTCGAGATTTTAAAAATCTTGACTTTTAAAAAATATAGAGACTTCAAAAATCCCAACTCTTCAAAAATGTGAAAAGCCCAACTTTTTCAAAAATACATACTTTTCAAAAATTCCAACTATTTTGAAATATTCATTTTTCCAAAACCCCACTTGTTTGAAAATGTTAACATTTTCAAATTCTGAACTTTTTTAAAATCTAAATATTTTCAAAAATAACAACTTTTTTATCAGTCATGACTTTTTTGTAAATCTCAAGTTTTATAAAATCCTGACTTTTTGAAAAATCTTGACTTTTAGAAAATCCCAACTTTTTCAAATTACCAACTTTTTCCATATCTAACTATTTTAAGGATTCTAGGTTGAGGGTTTAGGGATTAAGGGATTTGTTGTTTGGAGTTTAGGTTTTTGGGCTCAGGATTTCAGGTTTATGGTTTAGAGTTTAAGGATTAGGGATTAAGGCTCAGGGTTTAGGGTTGAGGTTCAGGGATCAAGGTTTAGGTTTAAGAATTAGGTTTTAGGGTTTAGGGTAAGAATTCAGGATTAGGTTATAGGGTTTGGGGTTCAAGGTTTATGGTTAAGGGTTTTATACTTAGAGTTTGGGTCTCATGGTTTACGATTGAGGGTTTAGTATTTAGGATTCAACATTTAGGGTTTAGGAGTAATTAGAGCTTAAGGTTTAAGGATTATAGGGTATAGGGCTTAGAGTTTAGGGTTTATGGCATAGGGGTCAGGGTTTAGGGTTTAGGTCTCAGTGTTCATGGTCGAGTCCTCCATGGCTCAGGGTTTGAGGTTCGAGGTTATGAGTTTAGGGTTTAGATGTCTAGCAAAAGGTTTTGGGTTTTGGATTAGGGTCATGGTTTAAGGTAATAAGGTTTATGGTTTTGGATAGGGCTCATGGTTCAATGTATAGGGTTTAGGGTTAAGCCTAAGGCTTTAGTGTTCACTTCTTAAGGTTTGAGGTTTAAGGCTCAGGGTTAGGGGTTTAGGTTTTATTGTTTAGGGTTTAGGGCTTAGGATTTAGGATTCATGGCTCGTGGTTCAGGTTTAAGGTTTATGGTTTAAGGTTTGGGGTTTAGAGTTTAGGTTTTACAATTTAGGGATTTGGGTTTATGGTTTATGGCTTAGAGGGTCTAAGATTTTGGATTCAGTGTTAAGGGTTTATGGTTTATGGTTTAGGAGTTGGAATTTTGGACTTATTATTTAGGATGTTGGGGTTTAGGATTTAGCGTTTACAAATTAGGTTTTATATTTTAGGGTTTAGGGTTTAGGCTTCATGATTTTGAAAAGGTCACAATTTTAAAAATATCCTAATTTTGAAATAGTTATGATTTTGATCAAGGTTTAGGGTTTAGGGTTAGGGTTTTGTGTTCAGGTCAGTTTGAGGTTTGATGTTTAGTGTTGAGGGTTTTACGCTTAGGGTTTAGGGATCATGGTCTACGATTAAGGGTTTAGTATTTAGGGTTAGGATTTTAGACACATAACTTAGGGTTTAGGAGCAATTAGAGCTTAATGTTGAGGGTTTAGAGTTTAGGTCTCAAAGTGTTCATGGTATAGTGTCCATGGCTTAGGTTTTGAGGTTTGGGGTTATGATTTTAGGGTTTAGGGTTTCACTTTTTAGAGTTTAGGGTTTAAGTCTCAAGGATTATTGTTTAGTGTTTAGGGCTTAGGGTTCAGGGTTTAGGCTTAATGGCTTTGGGATAAGTGTTTAGGGTTTATGGTTTAAGGATTGGGGTTTAGAGTTTAGGTCTTATAATTTAAGGATTTGGCTTTATGGTTTATGGTTGAGAATTTATAGTTCGGGATTCAATGTTAAGGGTTTTGGATTAGTGTTAGGATGTTTAGGTTTATGGTTTGGTATTTACGACTCAATTTTTAGGGTTTGCACTTTTGAAAAAGTCACGATTTCAAAAATATCCAGATTTTTAAACTTTTAGGATTTCGAAAAAGTCATGATTTTCAAAGATTTTGAAAGTGATAAAGTCATGACTTTAAAAACTTCAAAATAGTTAGGATATTCAAAACAGTTGGGATTTAATAATCTCTTCAAGTTTGTAATCCCAACTTTCTAAAAATTCTTTACTTTTTTGAAATCCCAATTTTTGTTCGAAATTCCAAGCTTTTCATAATCATGACTTTTTTGAAAATCTCAAATTTTTGAATAACCCTAAATTTATTGATATTTAAATTGTTTTAGAATAATGAAACTCTATCTTTTTCTAAAATTACATTTTCTTCGAAATCCTAAAAAAATTTAAATTCACAACTTTTTCGAAAATAATGTCTTTTTCAAAAATAATGACATAATAAAAAATAATAAAAAATTAGAAAATCTAAATTATTCAAACTCCAAACTATTTTTTTGAAATCCTTATATTTCAAAAAAATGATATTTTTTAAACACTGGTTTCAAAAAAAGGACTCAAATAGACACCTGGAGCACAAGTTATGAGCTTTTTAAGTTCTGTTAATTTTGAAATTTGTCTCTTTTGAGATTATAACTTTTTTGAAAATTGCAACGACTTCAAAAATCAAAACTTTTTCAGAAAATCTCAGCTTTTTAAAAATTATGAATTTGCTTAAATCTCAATTTTATAAAAAATGCCTACATAATTCTAGAAAATATAAATTATTCAAACTCCAAACTATTTTTTTGAAATCCTTATATTTCAAAAAATTGATATTTTTTAGACACGTGGTTTCAAAAAAAACGACTCAAAAGGACACCCGCAGCACAAGTTATGAGCTTTTCAAGTTCCTGTTAATTTCGGCACATCATTACATTCTTGAAATTTGTCTCTTTTGAGATTATAACTTTTTTGAATATCCCAACTTTTTAAAAAATTGCAACTACTTCAAAAATCGTGACGTTTTCGAAAATAATTTTTTTTCAGAAAATCTCAGCTTTTTAAAAATTCGTGAATTTGTTTAAATCTCAATTTTATTAAAAATGCTTACTTATTAAAAAATCTTGACTTTTTCAAAAATCTTCACTTTTTGGAAAATATATATATTTTTAAATTCCGTCATTTCAAAAATCCTTACATTTTTAAAAATGTCAAGTTTTTCAAAAATCTTGACTATTTTAAAATTCTAGACTCCTCAAAATGTGAAAAGCCCAACTCTTTCAAAAATCCCAACTTTTTCGAAATATTCATTTTTCGAAAACCCCAAGTTGTATGAAAATCTGAACATTGTCAAATTAATTCCCCACATTTTTCAAATCTTGATCATTTAAAAAATAACAATTTTGTTTAAAATTGTAACTTTTTCAAAAGTCATGACTTTTTTGAAAATCTCAAGTTTTTGAAAATCTTGACTTTTTAAAAATCCCAAGTTCTTCAAATACCAATTTTTTCCAAATCTAACTATTTTAAGGTTTCTAGGTTGACGGTTTAGGGCTCAAGGGATTTAGTGTTCAGGGTTTAGAGTTTACTGATTAGGGCTCAGGGTTTAGGTTTCAGCATCGAGGTTTAGAGTTCAGGGATCAAGGATTAGGTTTTAGGGTATAGGGTTATGATTTAGGGCTCAGGTTTAAGGGTTTGGGATTTGAGGTTTAGAGTCGAGGGTTTTGCACTTAGGTTTTAGAGTTCAAGGTTTACAATTAAGGGTTTAGTATTTAGGGTTTTAGGGTTTAAGACTCAGAATTTAGGCTTTAGGTGAAACTAGAGCTTAAGTTTTACATTTTATAGGGCTCAGAGTTTAGGGTTTAGAGCTTAGGGTTTAGGTCTCAATGTTCATGGTTGAGAGTCCATTGCTCAGGGTTCGAGTCTCTGGGTTATGAATTTAGGGTTTTGGGTTTTAGCTTAGGGCTCATTGTTCAAGGTATAGGGTTTAGGGTTTAAGGCTCAGGGTTAGGGGTTTTAGGGTTTATTGTTTAGGGGTAGGGTTTAGGGTTTAGGCTTCCTGGCTTAGAACAAGATTAAGGGTTTATGGTTTAAGGTTTTGGGGTTTATATTTTAGGTTTTACGCTTTAGGGATTTGGGTTTATTGTTTATTACAGAGGGTTTAGGGTTTAGTAATCAATTTTAAGAGTTTACGGTTTATGGTATAGGATTTAGGGTTTTAAAATTAGTGTTTAGGATGTTGGGGTTTTTAGGGTTCAGCTTTTACGACTCAAGTTTTAGGATTTAGGGTTTAGGGGTCGCGATTTTGAAATAGTCACAATTTACGAAATACCCTGATTTTGATACATTTAGGATTTTAAAAAAGTTTATATTTTCAAAGGTTTTTAAAGTGATAAATTCATGAACTTAAAAAGTTCCCAATTTTTACAAAAATAGTGATTTTTGAAAAAGTCACGATTTTAAAAAAATTGAATTTTGAAAAAGTAAAGATTTTTAAAATGTTAGCATTTTTAAAAAATTAGTATATTCAAAACAAATGGGATTTAAAAATTTCTTCATTTTTTTTAATTCCGAACTTATATGAAATTTGCATTTTTTTTTAAAATCTTGTCTTTTTTTAAAAACCCAAGTTTCTCAAAATTCTCAGCTTTTTCGAAATCATGACTTTTTTTACTGTATAATTTTTGTTTGAAATCTCAACCTTTTCAAAACCTGACTTTTTAAACATTTAGGATTTGAAAAAGTCATGATTTTCAAAAAGTCTATATTTTCAAAGATTTTGAAATTCTTGAATTAAAGATGTTCAATATTTTTAAAAAACTCTTGATTTTTTAAAAATTTGTAATTTTCAAAAAAGTAACGATTTTATTAAAAGTTGGAATTTTGAAAAAGTAAAGATTTTTAAAATGTAAGGATTTTCTAAAAAAGTAGGATATTCAAAACAATTTGGATTTAAAAATCTCTTCAGTTTTGTTATTCCTAACTTATTTGAAATTGCGCCTTTTTTCAAAATCTTTTCTTTTTTGAAAATCCCAACTTTTTCTTAAAATTCTTGGCTTTTTTGAAATCACAACTTTTTTGATATCCCAATTTTTATTCAAAATCCCAATCTTTTCATGATCCAAACTTTTTCAAATATCTCAACTTTTTGAAAAATGCTAAATTATTTTATATTTGAACTTTTTTAAAATTATGAAATTCTATCTTTTACTAAAATTGCATTTTCTTGAAAATCCTAAATTTTTTAAATTCACAACTTTTTTTAAAATAATGAATTTTTAAAAATAATAACACATTAAAAAATCTAGAAATTTTGGAAAATCTAAATTATTAAAATTCCAAACAATTTTTTGAAAATCCTTATATTTCGAAAAAGTTGATATTTTTTAAATATGTGGTTTAAAGAAAAGTACTCAAATGGATACTCGAAGCACAAGTTATGAGCTTTTCAAGTTCCTACTAATTTTGGAGCATCATTACATTTTTGAAATCTTGATTCTTTTGAGATTATAAGTTTTTCGAAAATCCCAACTTTTTCAAAAATCACAACTATTTCAAAAATCGTGACATTTTCAAAAATCAAAACATTTTTAGAATTTTCAGCTTTTTAAAAATTCTTGAATTTTGTAAAATCTCAATTTTGTAAAAAATGCCAACTTATTTAAAAATCCCAACATTTTCCAAAATCTTAACTTTTTTAAAAATTCTGACTTTTTGAAAATCTAATATTTTTTAAATTCCCATCTTTTCAAAAAACCTTATATTTTTGAAAATGTCAAGTTTTTCAAAAATATTGACTTTTTCAAAATTCCATACTCTTCAAAAATGTGTAAAGCCCAACTCTTTTGAAAATCCAAACGTTTCAAAAATCTTGACATTTTTGAAATATTCATTTTTCGAAAGCCCCAAGTTGGACGAAAATTTGAACATTGTCAAATTCCCCCCACATTTAATAAATCTTGATCATTTCAAATATATCAATTTTGTTTAAAATTGAAACCTTTTCAAAAGTCGTGAGTTTTTTTAAAATCTCAAGTTTTTGAAAATCCTGACTGTTTAAAAAATCTTTACTTTTGAAAATCCCAAGTTCTTCAAAATACCAATTTTTTTCAAATCTATTTTAAGGTTTCTAGGTTGAGGGTTTAGGGCTCAGGGGATTCATTGTTTAGGGTTTAGGGTTTATTTATTAGCGATTAGGGCTCAAAGTTTAGGGATCAAGGTTTAGGGATTAAGAATTAGGTTTTATGGTTTAGGGTTATGATTTAGGGCTCAGGTTTAAGGGTTTGGGATTCGAGGTTTATGGTTGAGGGTTTTTAATTTAGGGTTTAGGGTTCATGGTTTACGATTGAGGGTTTAGTATTTAGAATTTAGTATTTAGGGTTTTAGGGTTTAAGACTCTGAATTTAGGTTTTAAAAGTAATTAGAGCTTTATTTTTAGGGTTTAGGGCTCAGATTTTAGGGTTTATAGCATAGGGGTCAGCGTTTAGGGTTTAGGTCTCAATGTTCATAGTTGAGGGTCCATTGCTCAGGGTTCGAGGTTCTAGGTTATGAGTTTATGGTTTAACGTTTTTGTCTCTGGCTAAAGGTTTAGGGTTTTTGGTTTTGGCTAAGGTCTCACAGTTCAAGTTATTTGATAGCTCTCTTACTTACTGCTGTGAACATAGCAGCAGGCATCTTGCTGACTTGAGAGCATTTAAGCTCACTCCACTGAACTAGTAACTAATAGAGTGACAATTACTATATAATAAGTATATAGTAGACTTTTGTGGGTGAGGAGGGATTTGAACCCCCGACACTGTAGTTCGTAACCACGTGCTCTAATCCTCTGAGCTATAGACCCCTAGATACACGGGATCTGTTCCCAGGAGTACCTTCAAGAGGTTTAGGGTTAGGCCTAAAGCTTTAGGGTTCATTGTTTAGGGTTTAGGGTTTTGGTCTCTAGCTAAAGATTTCTTGTTTACGATTTTGGCTTAGGGCTCACGGTTCAAGGTATAGGGTTTAGGGTTTTGGTCTCTAGCAAAAGTTTTAGGGTTTAGGGTTTTGGCTTAGGGATCATGCTTCAAGGCATAGGGTTTAGGGTTAGGTCTAAAGATTTAGGGTTCATTGTTTAGGATTTAGGGTTTCAGGCTCAGGGTTAAGGGTTTATTATTTAGGGTTAGGGTTTAGGGTTTAGGCTTCATGGCTCAGATTAGGGTTTAGGGTTTATGGTTTAGGGGTTTAGAGTTTAGGTTTTAGGCTTTAGGGATTTGGGTTTATGGTTTATGGTAGAGGGTTTAAGGTTTACAAATCAATGTTAAGAGTTTACGGTTTATGTTATACGATTTAGGATTTTAAAATTAGTGTTTAAGATGTTGCGGTTTAGGGTTTAGTGTTTATGACTTAGGTTTTAGGTTTTAGGGTTTAGGGGTCATGATTTTCAAAAATTCACGATTTACGAAATATCTTGTTTTTAAAACATTAATGATTTTTAAAAAGTGTTTATTTTTCAAATATTTTTAAAGTGATAAATTCACGGATTTAAAAAGTTCACAATTTAAAAAAATTGTGATTTTTTAAAAATTTGTAATTTTCGAAAAAATATCGATTTTATAAAAAAATTAATTTTGAAAACTAAAGATTTTGAAAATGTTGGGATTTAAAAAAAATTAAGATATTCAAAACAATTGGGATTCAAAAATCTCTTTATTTTTTTAATTCCCGAATTCTATGAAAATTGCACTTTTTTTTCCAAATCTTTTCTTTTTTGAAAATCCCAACTTTCTCAAAATTCTTGGCTTTTTCAAAATCACGAATTTTCTGAAAGGTCAATTTTTGTTCAAAGTCCCAACCTTTTCAAAAGCCTGAGTTTTTTAAACATTTAGGATTTCGAAAAAGTCATGATTTTCAAAAAGTCTGTATTTTCAAAGATTTTGAAAGTGATAAAGTCTTGATTTTGAAAGTGATAAAGTAAAGATTTTGAAAATCTTAGGATTTTCTAAAAAATTAGGATATTTAAAACAGTTGGAATTTAAAAATCTCTTCAATTTTGTAATTCCCAACTTATTTGAAAATTGTACCCTTTTTAAAATCTTTTCTTTTTTGATATCCCAATTTTAGTTCGAAATCCCAACCTTTTCATAATCTAGAATTTTTCAAGAATCTCAAGTTTTTGAAAAACGCTAATTTTTTTTAAATTTGAACTTTTTTAGAATTATGAAATTCTATCGTTTTCTAAATTTGCATTTTCTTCAAAATCCAATTTTTTTAAAATTCACAACTTTTTGGAGTATAATGAATTTTTCAAAAATAATAACATATTCAAAAATCTAGAAATTCTGGAAAATCTAAATTTTTAAAACTCCAAACTATATTTTGAAAAAATTGATATTTTTTAAACATGTGGTTTAAATAAAATGACTCAAACGGACACTCGGAGCACAACTTATGAGTTTTTCAAGTTCCCGCTAATTTTGGTGGATCATTAAATTTTTGAAATCTTGACTCTTTTGAGATTATAACTTTTTCAAAAATCCCAACTTTTTTGAAAATCATAACTATTTCAAAAATCGTGACGTTTTTGAAAATAAAAACATTTTTAGAAATCTCAGCATTTTAAAAATTCCTAAATTTTTCTAAAACCTCAATTTTGTAAAAAATGTCGTCTTATTTAAAAATCCCAGATTTTTCAAAAATCTTGACAGTTTAAAAATCCCAACATTTTCTAAAATCTTGACATTTTAAAAAAAATCCTGACTTTTTCGAAAATCTTCACTTTTACAAAATCACGACTTTTTGGAAAATCTCAAAAAATTTAAATTTCTGTCTTTTCAAAACTCCTTACATTTTTGAAAGTGTCAAGTTTTTCAAAAATCTTAACTTGTTCAAAATTCTAGACTCTTCAAAATGTGAAAATCCCAACTCTTTTGAAAATCCCAACTTTTTCAAAATATTCATTTTGCGAAAACCCCAAGTTGTATGAAAATCTAAACATTGTCAAATTCCCCACATTTTACAAATCTATATCATTTCAAAAATATCAATTTTATTTAAAATTGCAACTTTTTAGAAGTCGTGACTTTTTTGAAAATCCAATGTTCTTCAAAATACCAATTTTTTCCAAATCTAAATTTTTTAAGGTTTCTAGGTTGAGTGTTTAGGGCTCAGGGGATTTATGTTTCAAAGTTTATGGTTTTCGAGGTTTAGAGTTGAGCTTTAGGGTTTGGGGATCAAGGTTTAGGGTTTAAATATTAGGTTTTAGGGTTTAGGGTTATGATTCAGGGCTTAGGTCTAAGCGTTTGGGATTCGAGGTTTATGGTTGAGGGTTTTGTATTTAGGTTTTAGGGTTCACGATTTACAATTAAGGATTTAATATTTAGGGTTTTAGGGTTTAACACTTAGAATTTAGGCTTTAGGAGCAACTAAAGCTTAAGTTTTAGGGTTTATAGGGCTCAGAGTTTAGGGTTTAGAGTCATAGGGGTCAGCGTTTAGAGTCCATTGCTCAGGCTTCAAGGTTCTGGGTTATGAGTTTAGGGTTTAGGGGTTTTGGCTCAGGGCTCACTATTCAAGGTATAGGGTTTAGGGCCTAAATATTTTAAGGTTTAGGGTTTAAGGCTTAGGGTTAGGTGTTTTTGGGTTTATTGTTTAGGGTTTATGGTTTAAGGTTTTGGGTTTAGAGTTTAAGTTTTACGATTTAGGGATTTGAGTTTATGAATCAATGTTAAGAGTTTACGGTTTATGGTATAGGATTTGGGGTTTTAAAATTAGTGTTTAGGATGTTATGGTTTAGGGTTTAGTGTTTACGACTTAGGTTTTAGGTTTGAGGGTTTAGGTAGGGGTCATGATTTTGAAAAAGTCACGATTTACGAAATATCCTGATTTTGAAACATTTAGGATTTCAAAAAAGTCATGATCTTACAAAAATTATATTTTCAAACATTTTTAAAGTGATAAAGTCATGAATTTAAAAAGTTCACAATTTTTACAAAAATCGTGATTTTTAAAAATTCGTACTTTTCGAAAAAGTCACGATTTAATAAAAAATTGAATTTTGAAAAACTAAAGATTTTGAAAATGTTAGATTTTAAAAAAATAGTATATTCAAAACAATTGGATTTAAAAATCTCTTCATTTATTTAATTCCTGACTTATATGATATTTGCATTTTTTTTTCAAAATCTTGTCTTTTTCGAAATCACGACTTTTTTGAAATTCCAATTTTTGTTCAAAATCTAAACCTTTTCAAAATCCTGACTTGTTAAACATTTACGATTTCGAAAAAGTCATGATTTTCAAAAAGTCTGCATTTTCAAAGATTTTGAAAGTGATAAAAGTCTTGAATTTAAAAAGTTCAAAAACTCATGATTTTTTAAAAATTCATAATTTTTGAAAAAGTAATGATTTTATTAAAATTTTGAAATTTGAAAAAGTAAAGATTTTTAAAATGTTAGGATTTTCTACAAAATTAGGATAGTCAAAACAGTTGTGATTTAAAAATCTTTTCAATTTTGTAATTCGCAACTTATTGTAAATTACACCTTTTTTCAAAATCTTTTCTTTTTTGAAAATCCCAAATTCTTCTTAAAATTCTTTGCTTTTTTGAAATCGTGACTTTTTGATATCCCAATTTTTGTTCAAAATCGCAACCTTTTCATAATCCAAACTTTTTCAAAAATCTTATCTTTTTGAAAAATGCTAAATTATTTTAAATTTGAACTTTTTTAGAATTATGAAATTCTATCTTTTTTTAAAATTGCATTTTCTTCAAAAACCTAATTTTTTTAAATTGACAACTTTTTGGAAAATAATGACTTTTTAAAAAAATATAAAAATATTCAAAATCTAGAAATTCTAGAAAAATTAAATTATTAAAAATCCAAACCATTTTTTGAAAATCCTTATATTTCGAAAAAGTTGATATTTTTTAAACATGTGTTTTACAAAAAAGGACTCAAACAGACACTTGGAGCACAAGTTATGAGCTTTTCAAGTTCCTACTAATTTTGGTGCATCATTACATTTTTGAAATCTTGACTCTTTTGAGATTATAACTTTTTCGAAAATCTCAAATTTTTCAAAAATCACAACTATTTTAAAAATAGTAAGTTTTTCGAAAATCAAAACTTTATTTAGAAAACACAGCATTTTAAAAATTTCTTAATTTTCTAAGATCTCAATTTTGTAAAAAATGCCGACTTATTTAAAAATCTTGAATTTTTCAAAAACCTTGATAGTTTAAAAATCCCAACATTTTCCAAAATCTTCACTTTCTTAACAATCCCGACGTTCTTTAAAAATCTCCACTTTTACAAAATCACGACTTTTTGGAAAATCTCATATTTTTTAAAATCCCATCTTTTCAAAAATCCTTACATTTTTGAAAATGTCAAGTTTTTCAAAATTCCAGACTCTTCAAAAATGTGAAAACTCCAACTCTTTCAAAAACCCGACTTTTTCGAAATATTCATTTTGTGAAAGCCCCAAGTTGTATGAAAATTTGAACATTGTCAAATTCCCCAGCTTTTTTCAAATCTTGATCATTTCAAAAATAACAATTTTGTTTAAAATTGCAACTTTTTCAAAAGTCGTGACCTTTTCCGAAAATCTCAAGTTTTTGAAAATCCTGACTTTCAAAAAAATCTTGACTTTTTGAAAATCCCAAGTTCTTCAAAATACCATTTTTTTTTCCAAATCTAACTATTTTAAGGTTTCTAGGTTAAGGGTTTAGGGCTCAGGGGATTTAGTGTTTTGGGTTTAGGGTTCAGTTATTATCACTTAGGGCTCAAGGTTCATGGTTTAGGGTCGAGGATCAAGGATCAAGGTTTAGGGTTTAAGAATTAGGTTTTAGGGTTTAGGGTTAGGATTTAAGGCTTCGGTTTAAGGGTTTGGGGTTCGAGGTTTATGGTTGAGGGTTTTTCATTTAGGGTTTAGGGTTCATGGCTTACGATTGAGGGTTTCATATTTATAATTTAGTATTTAGGGTTTTAGGGTATAAGACTCAGAATTTAGGGTTTAGCAGCAATTAGAGCTTAAGTTTTAGGGTTTGTAGGGTTCAAAATTTAGGGTTTAGGCCTAAATGTTCATGGTTAAGGGTCCATTACTTAAGGTTCGAAATTTAGGGTTTAGGCCTAAATGTTCATGGTTAAGGGTCCATTACTTAAGGTTGGGTTATGAGTTTAGGGATTAGGTTTTTGTCTCTAGCAAAAGTTTTAGGGTTTAGGGTTTTGGCTTATGGCTAACGGTTCAAGGTAGGTTTAGGGTTAAGCCTAAAGCTTTAGGGTTCACTGTTTAGGGTTTAAGGTTTTAGTCTCTAGCTAATGTTTTAGGTTTTACGGTTTTGGCTTAGGGCTCACGGTTCAAGGTATAGGGTTTAGGGTTATGAGTTTAGGGTTTAGGGTTAGGCCTAAAGCTTTAGGGCTCACTGTTTAGAATTTAGGGTTTAAGGCTCATGGTTACGGATTTTTGGGTTTATTGTTTAGGGTTAGGGTTTAGGGTTTATTGTTTAACATTTTAGGGTTTAGAGTTTAGGTTTTAGGATTTAGGGCTTTGGGCTTATGGTTTATGGCAGAAGGTTTAGGGTTTGGGAATCAATGCTAAGAGTTTATAGTTTATGGTATATGATTTAGGATTTTAAACTTAGTGTTTATGATGTTCGGGATTAGGGTTTAGCCTTTACGGCTCAAGTTTTAGTTTTTAAGGTTTACTGGTCGCGGTTTTCAAAAATTCACAATTTACGAAATACCCTGATTTTCAAATATTTAGGATTTCAAAATAGTCATAATTTTCAAAAATTGTGTATTTTTCAAAAAAAATTAAAGTGATAAATTCATGAATTTAAAAAGTTTACAATTTCTAAAAATATCATGATTTATTAAAAATTCGTAATTTTTGAATTAGTAACGATTTTATAAATAATTGGAATTTTTAAAAAGTAAAGATTTTTAAATTGTTGGGATTTTTTAAAAATTAGGATATTCAAAACAATTGGGATTCAAAAATCTCTTCATTTTTTTAATTCCCAACTTATATGAAAATTACACTTTTTTAGAAAATCCCAACTTTCTCAAAAGTTTTGGCTTTTTCGAATCCACGAATGTTTTGAAATTACATTTTTTGTTCGAAATCCCAACCTTTTCATAATCCTAACTTTTTTGAAAATATCAACTTTTTCAAAAACCCGAAAATATATATTATATTCAAACTTTTTTGAATTATGAAATTCTATCTTTTGCTAAAGTTGTAAATTCTTTAAAATCCTAATTTTTTTAAATTCACAACTTTTTCTAAAATAATGACTTTTTAGAAAATCATGACATATTCATAATCCAAATTTTTGGAAAATATAAATTATTCAAATTTTGGTAGATTTTTTAGAGATTAGGGCTTAGGGCTCTGGGATCGGGTTCGGGGTTTAAGGTTGAGGTTCAGGCACTACTAGAAGTATGATCATTTATTCACATCGTTATCCACAAAAATATTATTTTGTAGAAAAATTGTGAATTATCAACATTAAACTGATAATTTCATTAAAATGCAATGTAGAATTTCTACAATTTAATCAAATTAAAATTCAAATTAGTTAAATATTTGAATTCATGAAATTTTATTGTAGAAAAACCACATTTTCTTGAGATAGATTATATAATATTTAATAAAATTAAAATCTAAACTTGTTAAATATCCACATTCTTGAAATAATTTATTTTTTTCACACTTTTTCTTATGTTTAAAAAAACTATACATACAATAAATATAATATATTGTAAATATTCTTATCAACATAAATTTTAATGTGAAAAATCTACATAAGCATGATCTCTTTCAAAACTACACAAATCAACATAATTATAATATACATGTATATATTGCTTAAATTTTATGACCCTTTTATCACAATAATTCTTATAAATTATAATAAAATATTTATAATTTTTTAAGGAATATATATTTTTAAAATTAAGTGAAATATACACTTTTTCCAATCATTTAATAAACATTAATATGAACATTTCACAAATTCTTGAAGATAATCACCTTTCTATATTTAATTCTAGATAATATAAGTAAATTTTAATTAATAATAACAAACCATACTATCCCCCTCCCAAAACTCCAAATTTCATACTGATAAAACTGAATTATTTCCAAAAAGGAAAGAGGACTTTATGGGTGAAAACATTTTTCCTCCACAACACAAATTAAAATAAAAAGGGAAACGAAAAAATCATTTAATGGATATATCACTCAACTTTAGAAAGAGCCTCCATTATGTTTCTATTTTTTACGCAATAATCTAAAACCTAATTGAACTCTTAAAAATGAGAATTACTATTACTTTTATCTTGAATTTATTTATTACATTTTTCCTCACATTCTCTAGCAACTCCATGATTCCATGTCTATTTTAGGTAAAAAGTTATTGTGAATGTAACTATACCTCAAAAAGAAGCCTGCAATTGTGTGTTATGCACGGATTAAGTAGAAAACATTTAGAACCTTTGATAAGAAAAATATATGAACGGTTCAGATTGGTTGCTCCATTTTATTAGCCTAAAAAGTGTTAGAGAACTGAAGTGAAATGCTTGCCGGTTGTTGGAAAATGATAACAAGACAGAATTCGCTCTAGACTTTTAGTACAGTGAAGAAAGAAGAAAAAAATTGAATGTTTTGTGGCGCATTTTTGAGGGAACTGTTTTCTATAGATCTATGATTGGGTTGGTTTGTTTTATAAGATTTGAGAAAAATATTGACAAATTTTAAGGTTCCAATAGTTAGGAGAAAGATTTTTATGGTACAACTGTACAAGAGATGAATATGATGAAGAATTATGGTATGAGTTTTCTTTGTATAATTCTATAATATTCTATGCATGTTGTAGTCTCAATAATCTATATTAATTATTCGATATATTTCATGAAATTTACATAGTTTTTTTGTTTTATTGCAGACATGTAATTAATTATTGGAGATGAGAAATGTTACCATTAGATTGTGGGGAATAAATATATTTTTTTGGTTATGATACCTGATTTTTAATCTTATTTTATATACGTTCCTTCACTATTAAAATATTTTTAAAAATCAAATATAGTAATAATTTCAATTAAAAATATATTGAAAAAATGCCGCTCTCTTTTTATATTTAATGATTGATAGGATCTCAAAATAAGAAATAAAAACGTGTAGTTTCTTTCTTGATAAAAATATAAAATGAGAATATAGTAGTGTAGCATTCATTAAGGTTTATATTTTTTAATTCTTATTCTTATCTTTATTAAGTTCCCTCTTTAAATTAATGTGAATTAATTTCAATTGTGTGTGTGTGCTTGCAATGTATTTTTAATGATATTAAGGAAATAAAATGAAGCACGGAAAAACAAAATCGAAGGAGAACAATTTTTATTTCCCTATAAGAAAATATATTATTGAAAGTACCATACAAATAAACGAAGTAATGAGAATGGGAGGAGAACAAAATTTATATTTTTCTTATCATTAAGAAAATAAAATTATTTTCACTCTATGTGGCCTCCTCTATAAAATCAATATGTAAATTTCACAACCATAAAATGAAATATTTTTCTATGTATGCTATTTTTTAAAAAGTATTGTCACAACAATATTTATATTTTAGCTATTTGAAACTAGCTTTTAATAAAATATTTTTATTAGATTTATGTTTATAAAAATATTTTAATTGTAAATATATAAGATCATGTAAATTGTGACAAGTGTTATGAATGTAAAATTGTGAAAATTTCACTTTTTTTAATTGTTAAAATTTCACTTTTATTTAATTGCGAAAATTTCACATTTTTATCTGTGAATTTTTCACAATTGATTTTTCACATAAAAATTGTAGGTGGAGTCCACAAATTTGGATTCACAATTCATGATAAGATATCCACATAGAAATTGTAGAAAAAATGTGGATACAATGCTCATTATCTTGTAGTGAGGGTTCGAGGATCAAGGTTTATGGTTTAGAGTTTAGGGTTTAGGGTTTAAGATTTAGGGCTCATGATTTAGGGTTTGGGGTTTACGGTTGAGGGTTTTGCTTTCAGGGTTTAGGGGTCATGGTTTACGATTGAGGGTTTAGTATTGAGGGTTTAAGACTTAGAATTTACGGTTTAGGAGCACTTAGAGCTTAAGGTTTAGGGTTTATAAACTATAATGCTCAAAGTTTAGGGTTTACGGCGTAGGGGTCAATGTTTATGGTTTACGTCTCAATGTTCGTGTTTGAGGGTCAATGGCTCAGGGTTCAGGGTTATGAGTTTAGCATTTACGGTTTAGGGTTTAGGTTTTTGGCTTAGGTCTCACAGTTCAAGGTTTTATGTTTAGGCATATGGCTTTAGTGTTCACTATTTAGGTTTTAGGGTTTAATGCTCAAGTTTAGGGATTTAGTCTTTATTGTTTAGGGTTTAAGGCTTAGGCTTCATGGCTCAAGAGTTGGGGTTTAGTTTGTACGATTTAGGGATTTGGATTTATGGTTTATGGCTGAGTGTTTTGGGTTTAAAATTTGGTTTTAAGGATTTACGATTTATGGTTTAGGATTTAGGGTTTTGGACTTAGTTTTTAGGATGTTGGGCTTTTAGGATTTTTACAAAAATTACGATATTTAAAACAGTTGGGATTTAAAAATATCATTAGTTTTGAAATTTCTGACTTATTTGAAAATTACACCCTTTTTCAAAATCTTGTCTTTTTTGAAAATCCTAACTTTCTCTAATTTATTGTCTTTTTTGAAATCACGACTTTTTTAAAATCCCAATTTTTTTATCTAAATCCCAACCTTTTCATAATCTTGAATTATTTGAAAATATCAACTATTTTAAGGTTTATAGGTTAAGGGTTTAGGGCTCATGTGATTTAGTGTTTAGGGTTTTGGGCTCATGATTCGGGGTTTAGGGTTTAGTATTTGTGGTTTTGGGATTAGGGCTCAGGGTTTAGGGTTCAGGGACCAAGGTTTAGGGTTTAAGAATTAGGTTTTATGTTTTTTTAGGGTTTAGGTTTTGCATTTAGGGATTTGGGTTGAGAGTTTTGTATTTAGGATTAATTATTGAGGTTTTTAGGGTTTATGAGCAATTAGAGCTTTAGGTTTAGGGTTTATAGGGTAAAGGGCTTAGAGTTTAGTGTTTAGGGCTTAAGGGTGATGGTTTAGGGTTTAGGTCTCGGTGTTAGTGGATGAGGGACAATGGCTCGGGGTTCGAGGTTTGGGGTAATGAGTTTAGGGTTTAGGGTTTATGTCTCTAAATAAAGGTTTAGAGTTTTGGCTTATGGCTCATGGTTCAAGGTTTAGGGTTAGGCCTAAGGATTTGGGTTTAGCATTTAGGCTTCATGGCTCAGGGATCATGTTTAAGGGTTTAATGTTTAAGGTTTGGAGTTTTGAGTTTAAGTTTTATGATATAGGTATTTGGGGTTTTGAGGTTAAGGTAGAGATCTTTGTGACTTTCCCTATAGATCTATACTGCCCCATATATCTATATGAATTATATTTTTTAGAAAATCGTGACTTTTTAGAAAATCTCATATTTTTAAAAAAATTCGTCTTCTCTAAAATCCTAACTTTTTTGAATATGTCGAGTTTTTCAAAAATCTTGACTTTTAAAAATGCAAAATGCCCAACTCTTTCGAAAATCCCAACTTTTCAAAAATCTTGACTTTTTTGAAATATTCATTTTTCGAGAACCCCAACTTGTTTGAAAATCTGAACATTTTAAAAGTCCAAACATTTTTTAAATCTTGATGTTCTAAAAAATAACAACTTTGTTTAAAATTGTAACTTTTTGAAAAGTCGTGAGTTTTTGAAAATATTACCTTTTTTTAATAAAGTAGGATGTTCAAAATAGTTGGGATTTAAAAATCTCTTCAGTTTTGTAATTTCTGACTTATTTGAAAACTGCACCTTTTTTCAAAAAAAATTCTTATTTTAAAATCCAAACTTTCTGAAAGTTCTT
This sequence comes from Taxus wallichiana var. yunnanensis, assembly GCA_018340775.1. Classification (NCBI taxonomy): domain Eukaryota; kingdom Viridiplantae; phylum Streptophyta; class Pinopsida; order Cupressales; family Taxaceae; genus Taxus; species Taxus wallichiana. The sequence goes on along the minus strand of CM031237.1, from coordinate 495,805,518 downwards.
GGCTTTTTCGAAACCACGACTTTTTTGAAATTGGGATTTTGTTCGAAATCCCAATGTTGTTTAGAATTATGAAATTCTATCTTTTCTTAAAATTGTAAATTCTTTAAAATCCTAAATTTTTAAAATTAACATTTTTTAAAAATTAATAACTTTTTTAAAAATCATGATATATTAAAAAATCCAAAATTTCTAGAAAATCTAAATTATTCAAACTTTTGACTTTTTTCTTATAATTGTGATATTTTAATAAAGTTGAGATTTTTAAAACATGTGGTTTTAAAAAAGATGGACTCAATTGGAAACCCAGAACATAAGTTATGACCTTTTAAAGTTCTTGCTAATTTTGGCGCATCACTAAATTTTTGAAATCTTGATTTTTTTGAGATTATAACTTTTTCGAAAATTACAACTATTTCAAAAATCAAAACTTTTTAACAAATCCCAACTTTTTAAAAATTCCTGAATTTTTAAAATGCCGACTTTTTTGAAAATCCTTACTTTTTAAAAAATCATATTCTTTGAAAATCACAAATATTAAAAAATCAGGACTTTTCCAAATATCCTAACTTATTCAAAAATCTTAAATTTTTGAAAATCCCAATATTTTCCAAAATATTGACTTTTTAAAAATCATGACTTTTTTGAAAATCTTCACTTTTACAAAATCATGACTTTTTGGAAAATCTCTATTTTTTTTAAAATCCTATCTTTTCAAAAGTCCTAAGTTTTTTTAAAATGTCAATTTTTTAGAAAAATTTGACTTTTTCAAATCTCTAGATTGTTCAAAATAGTGAAAATCCCAACTCTTTAGAAAATCCCAACTTTTCAAAATTCTTGGGTTTTTCAAAATATTCATTTTGCAAAAACCCCAACTTGTTTGAAAATTTTAACATTTTTAAAGTCCCAACATTTTTTGAATCTCGATGTTTTAAAAAATAACAACTTTATTTAAAATTGCAACCTTTTCAAAATACTAACTTTTTTCAAATGTAATTATTTTAATGTTTCTAGGTTAAAGGTTTAGGGCTAGGGGATTTAGGGTTTACGTTTATGGGCTCGAGATTCAGGGTTTAGGGTTTAGGGTGAGGGCTCGGGGTTTAGGTTCAGGGTTCAGGAATCAAGGTTTATGGTTTTAGAATTAGGTTTTGGGGTTTAGGGTTCATGGTTAGGATTTAGGGCTCAAGTTATAGGGTTTGGGGTTTGAGGTTTACATTTGAGTGTTTTGCTTTTAGGGTTTAGGGCACATAGTTTACGATTGAGGTTTTAGTATTTATGATTTAAAAAATAGGATTTTAGGGTTGAGGACTTAGAATTTAGGGTTTAGGAGTGATTAGAGCTTAAGGTTTAGGGTTTAGGTCTCATTGTTCATGGTTGAGGTTCCATGGCTTAGGGTTTGAGGTTAGGGACTATGAGTTTAGGGTTTAGGGTTTTGGCTTAGGGCTCATGGTTTAATGCATAAGGTATATCGTTTAGGGTTAGAGGCTTTAGGGTTCACTATATAGGGTTAGGGTTTAAGGCTTAGGGTTAGGGGTTAAGGGTTTAGGCTTCATGGCTTAGGGATCAGGGTTTAAGGTTTGGGGTTTAGAGTTTAGGTTTTATGATTTAGGGATTTGGTTTTATGGTTTATGGTTTAGCATTTAGTGTTAAGGGTTTATCATTTATGGTTTATTATTTAGCTTTTTGTGCTTAGTATTTCAGATGTTGAGGTTTAGGGTTTATGGTTTTATGGTTTATGGTTTAGAGGTCGCGATTTTGAAAAACTCATGATTTAAAAAATATCATGATTTTGAAATAGTTAGGATTTCGAAAAAGTCACGATTTTCAAAAAGTTTGAATTTTCAAAGATTTTGAAAGTAATAAAGTCATGAATTTAAAAAGTTCACAATTTAAAAAAACTCTGTATTTTCTAAAAATTCGTAATTTTTGAAAAAGTCACGATTTTATAAAAAGTTGGAATTTTGAAAAAGTAAAGATTTTGAATATGTTAGGTATTCAATAAATTTAGGATATTCAAAATAGTTGAGATTTAAAAATCTCTTCAGTTTTTTAATTCCTGACTTATTTGACAATTGCACATTTTTTCAATATCTTGTCCTGTTGGAAAATCCTAACTTTCCCAAAAAAATTGGCTTTTTCAAAATTACGAGTTTTTGAAATCCCAACTTTTGTTCAAAATCCCCAACCTTTTAATAATCGTGAATTTTTTGAAAATCTCAATTTTTTCAAAAACCCTAAATTTTTTGAAATTCAAACTTTTTAAGAATTATGAAATTCAAATTTTTTCTAAAATTGCAAATTGTTTAAAATCCTAAAAAATTAAATTGACAACTTTTTGGAAAATAATGAATTTTTCAAAAATTATGACATATTGAAAAATCTAGGATTTGTGGAAAATCTAAATTATTCAAACTCTCAACTTTTTTTGAAATCCTGATATTTTAAAAAAGATGAGATTTTTGAAACATGTAATTTTAAAAAACGGACTCAAACGGACACCTGGAGCACAAGTTATAAACTTTTCAAGTTCTTGCTAATTTTGGCTCATCACTGCATTTTTGAAATCTTGATTCTTTTGAGACTATAACTTTTTTGAAAATCGCAACTTTTTAAAAACAATTGAATTTTCTAAAATCTCAACTTTATAAAAAATGGTGACTTTTTTTAAAATCGTATGGTTTTTTAAAAATTATATTTTTTCGAAAATCACAAACATTAAAAATCAGAACTTTTTTCGAATATCTAGACTTATTCAAAAATCCTAACTTTTTCCAAAATCTTGACTTTTTAAAAATCCCAATATTTTCCAAAATCTTGACTTTTTGAAATTCATGTCTTTTCAAAAATTTCGACTTTTTTTCGAAAATCTTCACTTTTACAAAATCTTTTTTTTGAAAATTTCAAATTTTTTAAAATCCCATCTTTTCAAAAGTCCTTTTTATAAAATGTCAAATTTTTAAAATATCTTGACTTTTTAAAAAAATCTAGACTCTTCAAAAATCCCAACTCTTTAGAAAATCCCAACTTTTCAAAAATCCTAACTTTTTCGAAATATTCAGTTTTCGAAAACCCCAGCTTGTTTGCAAATTTAAATATTTTCAAAGTCAAAGTCATGATTTGTTTAAAAATCTTGACTTTTTGAAAATCCCAAGTTTAGGGTTTAATAATTAGGTTTTAGGGTTTAAAGTTTTGGGGTTTAGGGCTCAGGTTTTAGGGTTTGGGCTTTGAGGTTTATGGTTGATGGTTTTACTTTTAGGGGTTAGGGCATATGGTTTACAATTGAGGGTTTAGTATTTAGGATTTAGCATTTAAAGTTTAAGACTCAAAATTTAGGATTTAGGAGCGATTAGAGCTTAAGGTTTAGGTCTCGGTGTTCATGGTTGAGGTACCATGGCTTAAGGCTTGAGGATCGGGGTTATTTGTTTAGGGGTTAGGATTTATGGTTTTGGGTTAGGGCTCATGGCTTAAGGTATAGGGTATAGGGTTAGGTCTTAGGCTTTAGGGTTCACTGTTTAGGGTTTAATTCTTAGGGTTAGGGGTTAAGAATTTATTGTTTAGGGTTTATGGTTTAGGATTCATAGTTAAATGTTTGTGTTTTAGAGTTTAGGTTTTACGATTTAGGAATTTGGATTTATGGTTTATGGTTTAGGATTTAGGTTTTTGGCTTGGTATTTAGGATGTTGGGGTTTAGGGTCTAGAGTTTACAAATCAGGGTTCAGGTTTAGGGGTCGCGATTTGGAAAACTCATGATTTCAAAAATATCTCGATTTTGAAACAGTTAGGATTTCGAAAAAAGTCACGATTTTCAAAAAGTCTGAATTTTCAAAGTGTTTGAATGTGATAATTCATGAAGTTAAAAAGTCGACAATTATATAAAAATATAAGGATTATACAAAAAAGTTGGAATTTTTAAAAAGTAAAGATTTTTTAAAATGTAAGGATTTAAAAAAAATAAGATATTCAAAATAGTTGGGATTTAAAAATATCTTTAGTTTTGTAATTCCTGATTTGTTTGAAAATTACACCTTTTTTGAAAATCTCGTCTTCTTTGAAAATCCCAAATTTCTCAAAATTCTAGGCTTTTTCAAAATTCCGACTTTTTTAAAATCCCAACCTTTTCATAATCTTGACTTTTTTGAAAATCTCAACTTTTCCAAAAACCCTAAAGATTTTAAATTTAAACTTTTTTAATAATTATGAAATTCTATCTTTTTCTAAAACTACAATTTTTTTAAAATCCAAATATTTTTAAATTCACAACTTTTTGGAAAATATTGAATTTTTCAAAAGTCATGACATATTCAAAAAATCTAGAATTTATGGAAAATCTAAATTATTCAAATCCTGTTATTTTAGAAAGATGGGATTTTTAAAAGAGGTGGTTTAAAAAAACAAATTCAAACAGACGCCCGGAGCACAAGTTATGACATTTTCTAGTTCCTAGTAATTTTGGCGCATTACTACATTTTTTTAATCTTTACTTTTTTGAGATTATAACTTTTTCAAAAATCCTAACTTTTTATAAAATCGCAAGTATTTCAAAAATCGTGACATTTTAAAAAAACTCAATTCTCTTATAAATTTTGACATTTTAAAAATCCCATTATTTTTCAAAATCTTGCTTTTAAAATATCCCGACTTTTTCAAAAATCTTCACTTTTACAGAATTACAAATTTTTGTTCAATTTTTTTAAAATCCCGTCTTTTCAAAAATTCTAACTTTTTTGAAATTGTCCAGTTTTTCATAAATCTTTACTCTTTCAAAATTCCAAACTTTTCAAAACTATTGACTTTTTTGAAATATTCATTTTTTGAAAACCCCAACTTGTTTGAAAATCTGAACGTTTTCAAAGTCCCAACATTTTTAAAATCTTGATGTTTTAAAAAACAACTTTGTTTAAAATTACAACCTTTTCAAAAGTCACGACCTGTTTGAAAATCCTAACTTTTTCAAAAATATAAAATTTTTGTAAATCCCACATTTTTCAAAGAACCAACTTTTTCAAAATCTAATTATTTTAAGGTTTCTAGGTTGAGGGTTTAGGGCTCATGGGATTTAGTTTTTAGGGTTTATATTTTTGCGCTCAGGATTCAGGGTTTATTAGGGTTAGGCCTCATAGCTCATGGCTCAAGATTCAAGGTTTAGGGTTGAGTTTCAGGGTTCCGGGATCAATGTTTAGGATTTAAGAATTAGGTTTTAGGGTTTGGGGTTCAAGGTTTATGGTTGAGGGTTTAACACTTAGGGTTTAGGGCTCATGGTTTACAATTAAGGGTTTATTATTTAGGATTTATTATTTAGAGTTTTAGGGTTTAAGACAAAGAATTTAGGGTTTAGGAGCAATTAAAGCTTAAGGTGTAGGGTTATATGGTATAGGGCTCGAGTTTAGTGTTTAGGTCTTAGTGTCTTCGTGTAGAGCTTAAGGTTTATGGTTCGGAGTTATGACTTCAAGGTTTAGGGTTTAGGAATTAATGGGGCCCGGGCCCGCCCCCCTCCTATCTATTTTGATCTATCTGGCTCCCAATATCGATATAGAGAGGGCCGGGCCCCTATCTATTATCTGATTCGATCCAGCCACAGGTTCCCCTACGGCTACCTTGTTACGACTTCACCCCAGTCGAAGACCCCACCGTGGTATGCGCCAATAGGACCAAACCTTTATACCATTTATAGTAAGAGAAGGGAAGAGAGAGAAAGAAAACACCATTTTTCAAAAGTTCTAATGCACACAAGTTACATTATAGTGTTTTAAATAGTTAGTTACATGTGTTAAGAGTTTCTAGGGTGATTTGGCAACCCTACGAGGGTCCTGTAGCTTTCTATTTTTACATTTTCTCACTAGTTACAAAACGTTCAAAACGGGCTTGGAGGTTAAGAAACTACTTCCAAAATTTATCTTCCAATGAGAACGCACACCACAATTAACTTTCCACGTGTCCCCAGATATACCAAGAATTCATAGCATCTGACGGAATTGAAAAAGAGCGAACGGTTTGTGTTTGGCGGCTAGTTTTCCGGGGCCACTGGTCGTAGTTCACCCAGTTGTAAAATGACAAAAGTTAGCTCGAGGGCCCAGAAAACTACGTCCATAATTGACATTCGATGGAGAAGCACGCAATGAGACATCTCCTACTAGTTCCCCTATATAAAGAGAATTCATTAGAGTCGACGGGACTGAGAACTAGTAAACCATTTTCAAACGGCAACAAGTTTTTATGGAGCGACAAGATGAAATTGGTCTAGTTTGACCTCGTCAAACTGCGACTGAGGCCTACAAAATGGCTTCACCAAACTATCCTGAAAAGTGCTCTTTCCTATATTGAATGTTCCATGCATTTGTCTAGTATAAACGCTAGAGGTTTGTGAAGACGGACGTGATTTCTCTTTCCGGGTTGCAAATGGTGGTCCAAAACGAAAGCCAACTTTCTAGTTTTAACAACTTTCTACTGTTATAAACCAGTGGAATAGGGCTCCTATAAGAGCGTCAAAAGGATGTCATATGTTCGTTTCAAATCAAACCAAAGGTCAAGGTGACTCCTTGTATACCAAGGTACACGAATGGAACTTCACATCTCATTTCTAGAGTTACGAAGGGTACTTGGTGAGTCTCTGAAAAATACAAAATTTAACTATTTAAAATAGGGAGAAGGTCAACTTTATCAATGGGGAGTCAAATTCTTCTGGTCGATAAAACAAAATTGGAGCGATCAAGATGGGTAAGAGTTTTCTAAATCATCTCGAAGTGTGGGTGATAGTTCATGGTTTAAAGTAGACGAGTTATAATGATGTCGTAAGTTACGACATGACAACTTATTGTTTTGCAACGAGTTGAAGGGACATTTAACTATATTAAAAATCTTAATAATTTAAAATTCTATTTAATTACAAAAGATAACTAAAACACAAGAATTATGAGAGGTAAGAGAAGAAGAACCATGCCTGGAGAACGAAGTCGGTCGAAGCCGCAGGCTTGGGTTCAGTCTCTTGCTTGGGCACTTCATCAACCAGTCCACGAGCGTCCTCAGCTCCACCATTTTGCATACACATCTACCAGGGAAGTTGCATTGCAAACAAAAACATCTTGTTTTCTATGCCTTGATGGTTTTCCAACAGAGTAAGTAGTTGCTTGTGTGTTTCTAAAACCTTTTGAACAGATCCATTATGTGCATATCTTGCAATCCTGGCATTCCATGAGGCAACATTTCTTTGAGGCATTTTGTCAAACAGTTGACATTTTTGTATACATATCTACCATAACACCTGCAACTACAGCATCTGCCAAATGTCCCTGCCCTGACTGAAGCCCTTGAGATCACGTTTTTATTTCACTCGAACCAAGAAAATACATCCTCACAACCGCCACAGGTTGATGGTCAGGGTAGGTTCCATAAGACCACATCTCTTTGAGGCATTCTGTCAAACAGTCCAACGCCTTTTTAACAAACCTATTTTTTTGCATATCCTGCTATCATTGCAGTCCAGGAGACCGCATATCTTTCAGGTATTTTGTCAAACAGTTCGCATGTGTTGTGTATGCCTTCACATTTTGCATACATGTCGATCTGGGTACCTGACAAGACATTTAAAGATATTATCTTCCCATGATGCTTTGATGGATGTCCACGACTGTTCTAAAGCTCCCATTTTGACAGTAGCTGGGAGGTTGCTGGAAAAAGGCTGTGGATTCTGGCTTTATACGCACCATATGCATTTGTTGGCTTTACTCGTACCAAATGCATTTGCTTGGAAGTTTCTAAGGCCTTTTCAACAAACACATTTGTGCATATCCTGAAATCATTGCAGTCCATGGAACTACATTTCTTCCATGCATTTAGTCGAACAGTTCGCATGCTTCCACGTTTTACATATGTATCTACTAGGGCACTTGCGACTGCAACATCTGACAAAGTTCCTTTGCCTTTTTGGCTTTGATGGGTGGCGTGCAGGTTTGGGTGCATGGGTTGGAAAGATGCTGGCAACGTGACAAACAAAACAGACAAAAATCCTCCTCCATTTTGCTTTGATGGGCACCCCTACTCAGATCTAATACCTGGCACTTCTTTAAACCATTCATAAGGCACCTAAACACATTATTTTATGGATTTCAGTCAAACAAGGAATCTCCAGAAAATCTCCTCCCCTAAAGGTGGTTTTGCAAAACCAAACAAGAGCCTACACCTGGTTTGCACGTGAACCCTTCTCTGAATCCCTCTTTCAATGCAGAGGGGAAAATACAGTGGCAAGGGGAATCAATCTGGTGAAAGTTAGCTAGTTACACAGAAAGGAAAAAAATTGGAACTTCCTTCTCATGGCGGCGACGCTTGGCTTTACTCAACAAAAGACAAAAACCAAAATGAGCCCCCTTTTGCCCTAGCCGCCCCAAGAAATTCACGGGCTTTTTATTTATTTATTTATTTTTAATTCTTTTATTTTATTTAACATTATTATTATTTTAAAATTCATTTAACTCGTTTCATTCACTTTGAAAATCTATTTCATTATTAAAATAATTTAATATGTTTTTCATTATTATTATTATATTTTAATTTTGTCACGATATTGCCATACGACTCATAAAGTAAATCCTTACCAATGATTTGATAGGGTTTACGACCAAACCCGATGATGATCTGGATAGTCAAATCAATACCTAAAACATAGAACAACACCATGTATATTATTTATAGCCTGCCCGAAACTATATTTTGACCAAAACAATAGTAGCAGGAATCGACAATTGGAAAGAATAATTATTATTACGTGGGTGATCCCTCTAGTTGGTCACGCCCTAACAACAATGAGACACCAATAAAACCACCTAAAGAATTCGAGAACGAGATCTCCCTTAACAGGGTAGTCGAACTAGGCAAAATCAAACAGAAGATCGACATGAGCACAACGACATTACGTGCTTAGCAACACGATCCTTGAAGGAAAAATGGAACAAAGGTGAATGGGGCATTACAATGACCTTTTTAAGTTCCTACTAATTTTTGTGCATCAATACATTTTTGAAATCTTGACCTTTTTGAGATTATAACTTTTTTTAAAATCCCAACTTTTTTCGAAAATCACAACTAGTTCAAAAATCGTGATTTTTTTTTTTAAATCACAAATATTAAAATTAAGGACTTTTTTAAATATCCTAACTTATTAGAAAATCCTGACTTTTTCAAAAATCCTAACGCTTTAAAAATACCAACAATTTCCAAAATCTTTACTTTTTTGAAAATATAGACTATTTCAAAAATATTCACTTTTACAAAATCACGACTTTTTGGAAAATCTCAAATTTTTAAAAATCCCCTCTTTTAAAAAATCCTTACTTTTTTTAAAATGTCATGTTTTTCAAACATCTTTAGTTTTTCAAAACTCTCCACTCTTCAAAAATCCCTTACTCTTCAAAACTGGGAAAACCCAACTATTTCAAAAATCCCAACTTTTTCAAAATATTCATTTTTCAAAAACCCTAACTTGTTTGAAAATCTAAACAATTTCAATATCCTAACATTTTTAAAATCTTGTTGTTTTAAAAATAACAACTTTGTTTAAAATTGCAGCTTTTGCAAAAGTCGTTACTATTTTGAAAATCTCAAGTTTTTGAAAATCCCAAGTTTTTCAAAATCTAAATATTTTAAGGTTTCTAAGTAGAGGGTTTAGAAATCGGGGATTTAGTTTTTTGGGTTTAGGTTTCTGGGGTAAAGATTCAAGGTTTAGGATTTAGGGATTAGGGCTCAACGCTCACTGTTTAGGGTTTGGGGATCTAGGTTTAGGGTTTAAGAATTAGGTTTCAAGGTTAGGATTTAATGTTCAAGTTTTAGGGTTTGGCGTTCAATGATTACAGTTGAGGGTTTTACATTTAGGGTTTAGGGTTCATGGTTTACAATTGGGGATTTTGTATTTAGAATTTAGCATTTAGGGTTTTAGAGTTTAAGACCTAAAATTTAGGGTTTGAGAGCAATTAGAGATTAACGTTTAGGGATTATAGAGTATAGGGCTCAAAGTTTATAGTTTAGGGCGTAGGGGTAAGGGTTTAGTGTTTAGGTCTCAGTCTAAGGGTTTTAGGGCTCATAGTTTACGATTGAGGGTTTAGGGGTCAAGGTTTAGGGTTTAGGTCTCAATCTTGGTAGTTGAGGGTCATGGCTCAAGGTTCGAGGTTCAAGGTTATGAGTTTAAGTCTCTAGCTAAAAGGTTTAGGGTTTTAGCTTAGGGATCATGGTTCAAGGTATAGGGGTTAGGGTTTAGGATTAGACCTAAGGCTTAGGGTTAGAAGTTAAGGGTATAATGTTTAAGGGTTAGGGCTTAGAATTTAGGGGTTAGGCTTCATGGCTTAGGGATCAGGGTTTAGGTTTTATGGTTTAAGGTTTGGGGTTTAGAGTTTAGGTTTTAAAATTTAGGGAGTTGGGTTTATGGTTTATGGCTGAGGGTTTAGGGTTTAGGATTCAGTGTTAAGGATTTATGGTTTATGGTTTAGGATTTAGAGTTTTGTGATTACTTTTAAGGATGTTTGGGTTTAGGGTTTAGCGTTTATGACTCAAGTTTCAGGTTTTAGGATTTAGGGTTTAGGAGTCATGATTTTGAAAAACTCACTTTTTCAAAAATATCCTATTTTGAAATAGTTAGGATTTCAAAAAAGTCATGATATTCAAAAAGTCTTTATTTTTAGAGACTTTGAAAGTGTCATGAATTTAAAAAAATTCATAATTTAAAAAAACTCGCAATTTTTTAAAAATTCGTAATTTTAAAAAAAAAAGTCGCGATTTTATAAAAAAGTTTGAATTTTTAATAAGTTAAGATTTTAAAAATGTTAGGATTTTTCAAAAAAAATGGGGTTTAAAAATCTCTTCAGTTTTGTAATTCCTGAGTTATTTTAAAATTGCACCTTTTTTCAAAATCTTGCCTTTTTCTAAATTCCCATCTTTATCAAAATTCTTGGCTTTTTCGAAATCATGACTTATTCAAAAACCCTTAAATTTTTAAAATTCAAACTTTTTTAGAAATATGAAATTCTATCTTTTTCTAAGATTGAAAATTCTTTAAAACCTAAAATATTGTTAAATTCTCAACTTTTCAGAAAATAATGACTTTTTCAAAAATCATGACATATTAAAAAATCCAAAATTTCAGGAAAATCCAAATTATTCGAACTCCTAACTTTCATTGAAAATCTTGATATTTTTAAAACATGTAGTTTAAGAAAACGGATTCTAATGAGCACCCAGAGAAAAAGTTATGACATTTTCAAGTTGCTACTAATTTTGGTGCATCACTACGTATTCGAAAATCAAAACTTTTTGAGAAATCCCAAATTTTTAAAAATTCCTGAATTTTATAAGATCTCAACTTTATTAAAAAGGCCAACCTTTTCTAAAATCCTTACTTTTAAAAAAAATTATATTTTTTCAAAAATCACAAATATTAAAAATCTCAACTTATTCAAAAATCCAGAGCTTTTCACAAAATTTCATATATCAAATATTATGAATTTTTCAAAATATTCATTTTTTGAAAACCCCAACTTGTTTGAAAATCTGATGATTTTCAAATTCCCAACAAATTTTAAATCTCAATATTTTAAATAATAACAACTTTGTTTAAAATTGCAACTTTTTCAAAAGTTGTGACTTTTTTGAAAATCTCAGGTGTTTGAAAATCTTGACTTTTTGAAAATCACAAGTTTTTCAAAATACCAACTTTTTCCAAATCTAACTATTTTAAGATTCTAGGTTGAGGGTTTAGGGCTCAAGGGATTTAGTGTTTAGGGTTTATATTTTTTGGCTCAAGATTCAGGATTTAGGATTTGGCTTAGGGCTCATTGTTTTGGTTTAGGCTTTTAAGAATCGGGTTTTAGGGTTTAGGGTTAGATTTAGTATTTTAGGGTTTTGGGGTTTAGGATTTATGGTTTAGGGTTAGTATTTAGGATTTTAGGGTTTAAAACTCAGAATTTAGGGTTTAGGAGCAATTAGAGCTTAAGGTTTATGGTTTATATGGTATAGGGCTCATAGTTTAGGGTTTGGAGCGTAGGGGTCAAGGTTTAGGGCTTAGGTCCCAGTGTTCATGGTTTAGGGTTTAAGGTATATGGTTTAGGGTTTAGGGTTAAGCCTAAGGCTTTAGGGTTCAATTTTTAAGGTTTAGGGTTTAAGGCTAAGGGTTTAGGTTTACAGTTTATAGTTTAGGCTTTAGGCTTCATGGCTCATGGATCAAGGTTTATGGTTTAAGGTTTGGGGTTTAGAGTTTACGTTTGACGATTTAGGCATTTGGGTTTATATTTTATGGCCGAGGGTTTAGGGCTTAGGATTCAGTGTTAAGGGTTTATGGTTTATGCTTTAGGATTTATTGTATTGGGCTTAGTGTTTAAGATGTTGGGCTTGAGGGTTTAGTGTTTACGACTCAGGTTTTAGGGTTTAGGGGTTGTGATTTTGAAGAATTTATGATTTCAAAAGTATCTCAATTTTGAAAAAGTTAGGATTTCGAAAAAGTCGTGATTTTAAAAAAAAATTGTATTTTTAAAGTGATAAAGTCATCAATATAAAAAGATCACAATTTTAAAAAAATCGTGTTTTTTTTTTTTAAATACGTAATTTTCGAAAAAGTCACGATTTTATAAAAAGTTGGAATTTTGAAAAAGTAAAGTTTTTGAAAATGTTAGAATTAAAAAAAAAAAAAAGATATTCAAAATAGGTGGGATTTAAAAATCTCTTAGTTTTGTAATTCCTTACTTATTTGAAAATTACACCTTTTTTCAAAATCTTGTTTTTTTTTTTAAATTCCCAACTTTCTCAAAATTCTTGGATTTTTTGAAATCCTAATTTTTGTTTGAAATCCCAACCTTTTCATAATCCTGACTTTTTAAAAATCTCAAATATTTCAAAAACCCTAAAATTTTCTAAATTCAATTTTTTTTAGAATTATGAAATTCTATCTTTTTCTAAAATTTCTAATTCTTTAAAATCCTATTTTTTTTTAAACTCGCAACTTTTTGGAAAATTATGAATTTTTTAAAAATCATGATATATTAAAAAATCTATTTTTTTGAAAATCTAAATTATTGAAACATGTGGTTTAAAAACATAAACTCAAACGGACAATCAGAGCACAAGTTATGACCTTTTCAAGTTCCTACAAAAAAATTTCATATCACTACATTTTTAAAATCTTGACTCTTTTATGATTATAACTTTTTTGAAAATTGCAATAATTTAAAAAATCACTATGTTTTCAAAAATCAAAACTTTTTCAAAAATTTGAACTTTTTAAAAATTACTGAATTTTCTAAAATCTCAACTTTATACAAAATGCCGGCTTTTTGTAAAATCCTTACATTTTAAAAAAATATATTTTTTCAAAAATCTTGATGTTTTAAAAACCCCAACATTTTACAAAATCTAGACATTTTTCAAATTCCTAAGTTTTTGAAAATCTAGACTTTTTTGAAAATCTTCACTTTTTCAAAATCACGACTTTTTGGAAAATCTCAAAATTTTTAAAATCTCATCTTTTCAAAAATCATACCTTTTCCAAAAATTCAAAAATAAAAAATGATGAGTTATTCAAAAATTATGACTTTTTTCAAAAATCTTGATGTTTTAAAAATGCCAACATTTTACAAAATCTAGACATTTTTCAAACTCCCAAGTTTTTGAAAATCTAGACTTTTTCGAAAATCTTCACTTTTTCAAAATCACGACTTTTTAGAAAATCTCAAATTTTTAAAAATCTCATCTTTTCAAAAATCATACCTTTTTTTAAAATGTCGAGTTTTTAAAAAATCTTAACTTTTTCAAAAATCAAGACTTTTAAAAAATCTTGACTCTTTAAAAATGTGAAAAGCCCAACTCTTTTGAAAATCCCAACTTTTCAAAAATCCTGACTTTTTCGAAATATTAATTTTTCGAAAACCTCATTTTTTGTTTTTTAAATCTAAACATTTTCAATATCCTAACATTTTAAAAATCGTGATGTTTTAAAAAATAACAACTTTCTTTAAAATTGTAACTTTTTCAAACGTCACCTCTTTTTAGAAAATATCAAGTTTTTGAAAATCCCAAGTTTATCAAAATACCAATTTTTCCAAATCTGACTATTTTAAGATTTCTAGGTTGAGGTTTTATGGCTGAAGGGTTTAGGATTTAGATTTTTGGGCTCAGGATTCAGGGTTTAGGGTTTAGTGCTTAAGGTTTAGGGATTAGGGCTCAATGCTCATGGTTCAGAGATTAGGGTTGAGATTTAGGGTTTGGGGATCAAGGTTTAGTGTTTAAGAAATAGGTTTTAGGGTTTAGGGTTATGATTTAGGCCTTAGGTTTTAGGGTTTGGGGTCCGAGGTTTATAATTTAGGTCGTAGGGGTAAGGGTTTAGGGTTTAGGTGTCAGTGTTCATAGTTGAGGGTCCATGGCTCTAGGTTCGAGGTTTGAGGTTATGAGTTTAGGGTTTAGGGTTAGGCCTTAAGCTTTAGGGCTCAATGTTTAGGGTTTAGGGTTTAAGGCTCAGTGTTAAGAGGGGTTTAAGGTTTTTTGTTTTAGGGTTTAGGCTTCATGGCTCAAGGACTAGGGTTTATGGTTTAAGGTTTGGGGTTTACTGGTTTATGGTAGATGGTTTAGGTTTAAGGATTTAGTGTTAAGGGCTTACGGTTTGTGGTTTAGGATTTAGGGTTTTTGGCTTAATGTTTAGGTTATATGAGTGGTTGGTCATTCGGGTTATCTAATGCACCTAGTACTTTTATGAGGCTGATGAACATCGCTACGAGGAGTATAATGGTAAGTTAGTTGTGGTTTATTTTGATGATATCTTGATCTTTAGTAAAACTAAAGCAGAACATTTGAGGCATCTAAGGTTGGTATTTGAAGTATTAAGTAAAGAGAAACTCTATACAAATATGAAGAAGTGCACATTTATGTAAGAGAGTTTGGTATTCTTGGGCTTTATTATTTCAGTAGATGGGGTATGAGATGGACTCGAGAAAAGATAAAGGCAATTATTGAATGGCCTACTCCACGAAGTATAAAGAAGGTAAGAAGCTTTCATAGTCTAACAACATTATACAAAAAAATATTTAAAATTTTAGTAGTATCATAGCACCTATAATAGATTACACAAAAGGAAGGGAGTTTTTGAGGACAAAGGCGGCTGAGGATAGTTTTCAATTCTTGAAGAAGAAGGTGACAGGGGCACCCATTTTGGCACTACCATATTTTGATAAAGTGTTTGAGGTTGATTGTGACGCCTCACATGTGGGTATTAGTGCTGTTCTAAGTCAAGGTGGAAAGCCAGTAGCTTTCTTTAGTGAGAAACTAAATGAGGTAAGAAAGAAATACTCTACTTATGATGTGGAATTTTATGCAATTATACAAACATTAAGGCATTAGAGGCATTACTTAATGCCTAAGGAGTTTGTGTTATTTGAGACCACATAGCCATGAAGTATGTGAATACCAAAAGAAGTTGAATAGTAGGCATGCAAAGTGGGTATCATTTTTACAGGGTTATACTTTTTCTCTAAAACACAAATCAAGAAAATAGAATCAAGTCGTAGATGCATTGAGTAGGCGTGTGACTTTGTTTACCACAATGAAAAATAAGGTGGCAGGTTTTGAAGCAATAAAGGGTTTGCATTTTTCTGATTTTGATTTCAAGGATATTGTTCAAAGGTTAATTCATCCATTGTCAAATAATGCAGGAGATTTCAGGATGAGTACATTTTATAGGATGGCTACCTATTCAAGGGACACCAACTATGTATTCTAGTTAGGTCTATGAGAGAGAATATAGTGAAAGAGTTGCATAGTGAAGGATTGGCTGGGCATTTTGGTAAAGATAAGCCGATAGCCTTGGTAGTAGAGAAATACTCTTGGCCAAAGCTGAAAAGAGATGTAGTAAAATATGTGGCAAGGTGTCAAATTTTCCAAGTCTCGAAAGGCCATGCACAAAATATAGGGTTGTATATGCCGTTGCCTGTTCCTAAAGGGTCGTGGACAGATCTAAGTATGGATTTTGTTTTGGGATTACCAAAAACACAATGAGGTAATGACTAAATTTTTGTGGTTGTTGATAGGTTTTCTAAGATGGTTCATTTTATTACCTGCAATAAAACAATTGATGCAACACGCGTAACATATTTGTTTTTAGAGAAGTTGTTTGTTTGCATGGTGTTCCAAAAACCATTACTTCAAATAGGGACACAAGGTTCTTAAGTCACTTCTGACGGACTTTATGGAAGAAATTGGGAACTCAACTACAATTCAACAGTTCCTATCATCCTCATACTGATGGGAAAATAGAGGTGGTAAATTGAAGTTTGGGAAACCTATTAAGGTGCATCATTGGGGAAAAGCTAAAACAATGGGACTTAGCATTACCACAAGCTGAGTTTACATATAATAGTTCCATAAACAGATCCATAGGAAAGTCTCCATTTTCAATTGTGTATGGGAGTAATCCAAATGGGGTGTTAGATTTGGTACAACTACCAGTTGATGGCAGAGTTAGTGATGATGCATAAGCATTTTCCGAACATATACAACAATTATAGGAAGAAGTGCGGAAGAAGTTACATAATAGTAATGATAAGTATAAGGAAATAGCAGATGTGAACAAACAAAGAAAGGTATTTACAGTTGGTGAGTTTGTTATGGTATATCTGCGGAAGGAAAGGTTTGCAAAAGGAATGTATAACAAGCTGAAGTACAAGAAGATTGGTCACTGCAAAATCGTGAAAAATAAACGATAATGCTTATGAGGTAGAATTGTAAGGGAATTTTGATATTTCTCCAATGTTTAATGTTTCAGATTTGTATTCTTTTCATGTGGATGGTGTAGAAGAGGATGTTATTGATGAAGTAGTAGATTGGAGGTAGCAGGTTCTAGTGAAGAAGAAAGAAGAAGTGGATCAAATTCTATACAAGAAAACAATGGACATGACATGTGAAATACAACAAATATTTGGTACATTGGAAAGGAGTGAAACAAGAGTGGGAGATTAAGAAGTTAGATGCAGATAAATGGAAGACATTTGAAGAAGACAACTTGCAGGTGTTGTATTTTTTCAAGCAAGGGAAAATGATGCGCAAGAATTAATAGGAACTTGACAATGTCATAACTTGAGCTTCGGGTGTCTGTTTATCTTTTAAAACTACATGTTTTGATGAGACGAATGTAAGTAGCAGCCAGTCCTTACTGGTTGGGGCAATTTTCAGCACATTTTCGGGCCATAAATCCGCCATCTTGAGGCCAAAAACTAGGATTTAAGTTGTAGTTGATTTTTTTCTAAATTTGGGTATTAGTTAATTAGTCTATTAGTTGCATTATGAGTTAGAAAGTTAGCAATTCCTCTAATTTATAAATGTAGAAGACGTGTGGCACTTTCTGTGCCCTGTACGAATAAGCATGTGAACTTACTAAGAATAACAAGTTATAGTAAACCGCTAAAAATAGTAATTTCCACCACCTAGAGTAGATTTAGTCAAGTTAGAGTTTTCTTGGCAACTCGAGTTGGGAGTTGTTTCCCTATTTAGGAAACATTGTAATTCATTATTCGATAACAAAGAAGGAGATCTATTTTCTTTTGGAATTCATATTATTTACAGTATATCAAGTTTGTTCATAATTTGGCTACATTACTACTTAGTATTTAGAAAGTTAGAATTTAGGGTTTAGTTATTACAACTCAGGTTTTAAGTTTTAGGGTTTAAGGGTCACGATTTTAAAAATATCCTTATATTGAAATAGTCATGATTTTCAAAATGTCTATATTTTAAAAGATTTTGAAAGTGAAAAAGTCATGAATTTACAAAGTTCACAATTTTTAAAAATCTCTTGATTTTTTTAAAATTCGTAATTTTGAAAAATCGTGATTTTCAAAAATGTTGGAATTTTGAAAAAGTAAAGATTTTTAAAATGTTAGGATTTTTAAAAATAGGATATGCAAAACAGTTGGGATTTCAAAATCTGTCCAGTTTTGTAATTCTCAACTTATTTGAAAATTGCACTTCTTTTCAAAATCTTGTCTTTTTTTAAATCTCAACTTTCTTAATATTCCTAGCTGTTTTGAAATCCCGAATTTTTTGAAATCCCAATTTTTGTTCAAAATCCCAACCTTTTAAAATTATGAAATTCTTACTTTTCTTAAAATTGTAAATTCTTTTAAATCCTTTTTTTAAAAATTCACAACTTTTTGGAAAATAGTGACATTTAAAAAAATCATGACATGCTAAAGAATAATTAATTTTTGGAAAATCTAAATTATTCAAACTCTCGACTTTTTTAAAATTATGATATTTTAAAAAAAAAAGTTCAGATTTTTGAAAAAAGTGGTTTAAAAAAACAGACACCCAGAGCACAAGTTATGACCTTTTCAAGTTCTTGGTAATTTTAGCGTATCACTACATTTTTGAAATCTTGACTCTTTTGAGATTTTAAATTTTTTGAAAATCCAATTGTTTTTAAAAATCGTAACTATTTCAAAAATTGCGTTGTTTTTTAAAATCAAAAGTTTTTCAAAAATCTCAACTTTTTAAAAATTCCTAAAATTTCTAAAATTTCAACATTATAAAAAATGTCGTCTTTTTTGAAAATCAATACTTTTTAAAAAATTTAATATCACAAATATTAAAAATTGGGAATTTTTCAAATATCCTGACTTATTCAAAAATCTGACTTTTTTAAAAAATCTTGACGTATTAAACTCCCAACAATTTCAAAAATCTTGATTTTTTAAAAAATCCTGACTTTTTAAATATTCACTTTCACACAATCATGACTTTTTGGACAATCTCAAATTTTTAACATTCCATTTTCTCAAAAGTCCTAAATCTTTTGAAAATGTTGAAATTTTCAAAATCTTGACTTTTTAAAAAATCTAGACTCTTCAAAAATGTGAAAAGCCCAACTCTTTCGAAAATACCAAAATTTCAAAAATCTAGACTTTTTCAAAATATTCATTTTTCAAAAACCCTAACTATTTTGAAATTATTAACATTTTCAAAGTCCCAACATTTTTTAAATCTTGATATTTTAAAAATATCAACTTTGTTTAAAATTGCAACTTTTTCAAAAGGCGTGACTTTTTTGTAAATCTCAAGTTATTAAAATCCTAACTTTAAAAAAATCTTGACTTTTTGAAAGTCCCAACTTTTTCCAAATTTAACTATTTTAAGGTTTCTAGGTTGAGGGTTTAGGGCTCGAGAGGATTTGGTGTTTGGGGTTTAGGTTTTGGGTTCAAGATTTGAGGTTTAGGTTTTAGTGTTTAGGGATTAGATATTATGGCTCATGGCTCAAGGCTCAAAGTTGAGGGTTGAGGGTTTAGGTTCAAGGTTTAGAGATCAAGGTTTAGGGTTTAAGAATTAGGTTTTAGGGTTTGGGGTTTGAGGTTTACGGTTGAGGGTTTTGTATTTAGGGTTTAGGGCTCATGGTTTACGATTGAGGGTTTAGGTTTTAGGATTTATCATTTAGGGTTTTAGGGTTTAAGACTCAGAATTTAGGGTTTAGGAGTAATTAGAGCTTAAGATTTAGGGTTTATATGGTATATGGCTCAAAGTTTAGGGTTTAGGGCATAGGGGTAAGGGTTTAGGGTTTAGGTCTTAGTGTTCATGGTTGAGGGTCCATGGCTGAAGGTTCAATGTTCAAGGTTATGAGTTTAGGGTTTAGATTTCTAGCTAAGGGTTTAGGGTTTTGGATTAGGGCTCATGGTTCAAGGTAGAAGGTTCGTGGTTAGGCCTAAGGCTCGTGGTTAGGGGTTTAGGGTTTAGGATTTAGGCTTCATGGCTCAGGGATCAAGGTATAGGGTTTATAGTTTAATGTTTGGGGTTTAGATTTGAGGTTTTATGATTTAGGGATTTAGGATTATGGCTTATGGTTTAGGATTTATGATTCAGTGTTAATGGTTTAGGGTTTATGGTTTTGGCTATAGTGTTTAGGATGTTGGGGTTTAGGGTTTAGCATTTTTAACTCAGGAGTTTAAGGTTTTGGGGTTTAGAGTTATCCCGATTTTGAAACAGTTAGGGTTTTGATCAAGGTTTAGGGCTTAGGTTTTAGGGTTTGGGGTTCGAGGTTTATTGTTGAGGGTTTTGCACTTAGGGTTTAGGGCTCATGGTTTATGATTGAGGGTTTAGTATTTAGGATTTAGCATTTAGGGTTTTAGGCTTTTAGACTCGAACATAGGGTTTAGGAGCAATTAGAGCTTAAAGTTTAGGGGTTATAAGGTATATGGCTCAAAATTTAGGGTTTAGGGTGTATGGGTGAAGGTTTAGAATTTAGGTATCAATGTTCATGGTTGAGTGTCCATGGCTCAGGTTTCGAGGTTCTGGGTTATGAATTTAGGGTTTAGGGTTAGGCTTAAGGCTTTAGGATTCAATGTTTAGGTTTTAGGGTTTAAGGCTCAGGGTTAGGGGTTTAGTGTTTATTGTTTAGGGTTTAGGGCTTAGGCTTCATGGCTTAGAGATCAAGGTTTAGGGTTTATGGATTAAGGTTTTGGGGTTTAGAGTTTAGGTATTATAATTTAATGATTTGGGTTTATGGTTTATTGTTGAGTATTTATGGTTTAGGATTCAGTGTTAAGGGTTTTGTATTTATGGTTTAGGATTCATGGTTTTTTCTTAGTGTTTAGGATGTTCGTGTTTAGGGTTTAGCGTTTACTACTTAGGTTTTAGGGTTCGCACTTTTGAAAAAGTCACGATTTCAAAAATATCTTGATTTTTAAACATTTAGGTTTTTGAAAAAGTCATGATTTTCAAAAAGTCTATATTTTCAAAGATTTCTAAAGTGATAAAGTCATGAATTTAAAAAGTTCAGAATTTTTTAAAAACTCGTAATTTTTTAAAAATTTGTAATTTTTGAAAAAGTCATGATTTTATTAAAAGTTAGAATTTTGAAAGTAATCAAAATGTTAGGATTTTCTAAAAAATTTGGATATTCAAAACCTTTGATATTTAAAAATCTTTTCAATTTTGTAATTCCTGACTTATTTGAAAATTGCACCTTTTTTCAAAATCCCAACTTTCTTAAAATTCTTGGCTTTTTTGAAATCATGAATTTATTGAAATCCCTATTTTTGTTTGAAATCCCAACCTTTTCATAATCATGACATTTTTGAAAAACCTTAATTTTTTGAAATTTGAACATTTTTAGAATTATGAAATTCTATCTTTTTCTAAAATTGCATTTTCTTCAAAATCCTTTTTTTTTAATTCACAACTTTTTGGATAATAATCACTTTTTCAAAAATAATGATATATTCAAAAATCCAAAATTTTGGATAATCTAAATTATTCAAACTCTAAACTATTTTTTAAAAATTCTTATATTTAAAAAAGTTGATATTTTTTGAACATGATGTTTCAAAAAAAAGGACTCAAACGGACATAGCACAAGTTATGAGCTCTGTTAAATTTGTGCATCATTAAAATTTTTAAATCTTGCCTCCTTTTAGATTATAACTTTTTGAAAATCCCAAGTTTTTTGAAAATTGCAGCTATTTCAAAAATCGCCACGTTTTTAAAGATGAAATCTTTTTGAAATCTTATCTTTTTAAAAATTCCTGGATTTTCTAAAATCTCAATTTTATCAAAAATGTTGACTTATTAAAAAATACCAAAAATTTCAAAAATCTTGACAATTTAAAAATCTAAACATTCTCCAAAATCCTGACTTTTCAAAATCTTCACTTTTACAAAATCACAACATTTTGGAAAATCTGAAATTTTAAAATTCCTGTCTTTTCAAAAGTCCTTACATTTTTGAAAATGTCTAAGTTTTTCAAAAATATTGAATTTTTCAAAATTCCAGACTCTTCAAAAATGTGAAAAGCCCAACTCTTTCAGACATCCCAACTTTTAAAAATCCTTACTTTTTCGAAATATTCATTTTTTGAAAACCCCAAGTTGTATGAAAATATAAACATTGTCAAATTCCCCACATTTTACAAATCTTGATCATTTCAAAAATAACAATTTTTTTAAAATTGTAACTTTTTCAAAAGTCGTAACTTTTTTAAAATCTCAAGTTTTGAAAATCTTTACTTTTTAAAAATTCCATGTTCTTCAAAATACTTGTATTTTTTAAAATCTAAATATTTTAAGGTATCTACTTTGAGGGTTTAGGGCTCAGGGGGTATTTAGTGTTCGAGTTTAGGGTTTAGTGATTAGGGCTTAGGGCTTAGGGTTTAGGGATCAAGGTTTAGGTTTTAAGAATTAGGTTTTAGGGTTAGGACTCGGGGCTCAAGTTTAAGGGTTTGGGATTCAAGGTTTACGGTTGAGGTTTTTGCATTTAGGGCTTAGGGTTCATGGTTTATGAGTGAGGGCTTAGTATTTAGGATTTAGGGTTTAAGACTTAAAATTTAGGGTTAAGGAGCAATTAGAGCTTATGGTTTAGGGTTTAGGTCTCTCAATGTTCATGGTTGAGGGTCCATTGCTCAGGGTTCGAGGTTCTTGGTTATAAGTTTAGGGTTTATGCTTTTGGTCTCTAGCTAAAGGTTTAGGGTTTAGGGTTTTGGCTTAGGGCTCATGGTTCAAGGGGTTTAGGGTTAGGCCTAAAGCTTTAGGGTTCACTGTTTAGGATTTAGGGTTTACGGCTTAAGAGTTTTTGGGTTTTTGTTTAGGGTTAGGGTTTAGAGTTTAGGGTTCATGGCTCATATCAGGATTTAGGATTTACGGTTTAAGGTTTTAGGGTTTAGAGTTTAGGTTTTATGATTTAGGGATTTGGGTTTATGGTTTATGGCAGAGGGTTTAGGTTTAGGAATCAATGTTACGAGTTTATGGTTTATGGTATAGGATTTAGGGTTTTAAAATTAGTGTTTGGGAGGTTGGAGTTTAGGGTTGAGCTTTTATGACTTAGGTTTTAGGTTTTAGGGTTTAGGGGTCGCGATTTTGAAAAAGTCACAATTTATGAAATATTCCAATTTTGAAACATTTAGGATTTCAAAAAACTCACGATTTTCAAAAAGTGTGTATTTTCAAAGATTTTTAAAATCATAAAGTCATGAATTTAAAAAGCTCACAATTTTTAAAAAAATTGTGATTTTCTAAAAAATTGAAAAAGTCACGATTTTATAAAAAATTCAAATTTTGAAAAAGTAAAATGTTTTGATTTTTTAAAAAATAGGATATTCAAAACAATTGGGATTTAAAAATCTCGTAATTTATTAAATTCTTGACTTATATGAAAATTGCACTTTTTTTCAAAATCTTTGTCTTTTTAAAAATCCCAACTTTCTCAAAATTCTTGGCTTTTTCAAAATCATGACTTTTTTGAAATTACAATTTTTGTTTGAAATCTGAACCTTTTCATAATGCCGACATTTTTGAAAATCTCAACTTTTTCAAAAAAACCTAAATTTTTTTAAATTCAAACTATTTTAGAATTATGAAATTCTATCTTTTTCTAAAATTGTAAATTCTTTAAAATCCTATTTTTTTACATTCACAACTATTTAGAAAATCTTGACATATTCAAAATCAAGAATTTTTAAAAATATAAATTATTCAAATTTTGGTAGAATTTTTACAAATTATTATAGAGCATAAGGTTTAGGGTTTATAGGGTATAATGCTTAGACTTTAGGGTTTAGGGCATAGGGGTAAAGGTTTAGGGTTTAGGTCTCAATGTTCGTGGTTGAGGGTCCATGGGTCGGGTTCGATTATGAGTTTAGCATTTAGGGTTTAGGTCTCTAGCTAAAGGTTTACGGTTTAGGTTTTTGGCTTAGGTCTCATGGTTCAAGGTATAGGGTTTAGGGTTTAGGTTTGGGCCTAACACTTTAGGGTTCACTATTTAGGGTTTAATGTTTAAGGCTCAGGGTTAGTGATATAGGATTTATTTTTTAGGGTTTAGGGTTTAGGTTTCATGGCTCGGGGATAAGGGTTTAGGGTTTATATAGTTTAAGGTTGAGGGTTTAGTTTTTACGATTTAAGGATTTGGGTTTATGGTTTATTGTTGAGGGTTTTGGGTTTAGGATTACCAAAAAAATTACGATATTCAAAACAGTTGGGATTTAAAAATCTCTTCAGGTTTGTAATTATCGACTTATTTGAAAATTATACCCTTTTTAAAATCTTGTCTTTTTAAAAATCCCTTCTTGGATTTTTTTTTTGAATCACGATTTTTTTGAAATCCTAATTTTTGATCAAAATCCCAACCTTTTCATACTCGACTTATTTTGAAATATAAAATTTTTCAAAAAACCTAAACTTTTTGAAATTCAAACTTTTTTAGAATTATGAAATTCTATCTTTTTCTAAAATTTGCAAATTCTTTAAAATCCTATTTTTTTTTAAATTCACAACTTTTTAGAAAATAATGACATATTCAAAAATCCAAAATTTCTAAAAAACCTAAATTATTCAAACTCCCAACTTTTTTTTTTAATTCTAATATTTTTCAATTTCCTACTAATTTTGGCACATCACTACATTTTTGAAATCTTGAGTTTTATGAGATCGAAACTTTTTCGAAAATCCCAACTTTTTCAAAAATTGTGACATTTTTGAAATATAAAAAAAAATAGAAATACAAACATTTTGTAAAATCCTTACTTAAAAAAATAAAAAATTCAAAAATCACAAATATTAAAAATCGGGACTTTTTCAAATATCTTGATTTTTTAAAAATCCCAACATTTTTTAAAATCTTTACATTTTTAAAAATCTCGACTTCTCAAAAATCCTGACTTTTTCGAAAATATTCACTTTTACAAAATCACAACTTTGTAGAAAATCTCATATTTTTTAAAATACCAAGGTTTTAAAAAACTTGACTTTTTCAAAAATCTAGACTCTTTAAAAACCACGAATCTTGAAAAATTTGAAAAACCTAACTCTTTGGAAAATCCCAGCTTTTCAAATATCCGATATTTTAAAAACCCCAACTTGTTTGAAAATCTGAACATTTTCAAAGTCCCAACATTTTTTAAATCTCGATGTTTTTAAATCCTGAACTTTTCAAAAATCTTGACTTTTTGAAAATCACAAAAATTTCAAATTCCCAACTTTTTTTTAAATCTCACTCATGACTTTTTAGAAAATCTCATCTTTTCAAAAATCCTAGCTTTTTTTAAAATGTGGAGTTTTTGAAAGATCTAGATTCTTCAAAAATCCTGTCTCTTCAAAAATGCAAAATGCCCAACTCTTTCGAAAATCCCAACTTTACAAAAATCTTGACTTTTTCAAAATATTCATTTTTCGAGAACCCTAGCTTGTTTAAAAATCTGAACATTTTGAAAGTCCCATTATTTTTTAAATCTTGATGTTCTCAAAAATAACAACTTTGTTTAAAATTGCAACTTTTTGAAAAGTCGTGACACTTTGAAAATTTCAAGTTTTGAAAATCTAGACTTTTGAAAATCCCAAGTTTTTCAAAATACCAACTTTTTCCAAATCTAACTATTTTAAGGTTTCTAGGTTTAGAGTTTAGGGCTCGGGGATTTAGTATTTAGGGTTTGTGTTTTTGGGCTCTGGATTCGGGGTTTAGGGTTTGGGGTTGAGGTTTAGGGTTCGAGGATCAAGGTTTAGGGTTTTGGTGTTTAGGTTTTAGGGGTTTGGTTCTAGGGTTTGGGGTTTGAGGTTTACGGTTGAGGGTTTTGAGTTTAGGGTTTAGGGCTCATGGTTTACGATTGAGGGTTTAATATTAAGGATTTAGCATTTAGGGTTTTTAGTTTAAAACTCAAAATTTATAATTTAGGAGCAATTAGACCTTAAGGTTTAGCATTTATATGGTTTAGGGTGTAGGTGTCACTTGTTTATGGATGAGGGTCCATTGCTCAAGGTTCGAGGTTCTGGGTAATGAGTTTAGGGTTTAGAGTTTAGGTCTCTTAGCTAAAGGTTTAGGGCTTATGGTTTTGGCTTAGGGCTCATGGTTCAAGGTATAGGGGTTAGCGTTAGGCCTAATGGCTCCCTATTTCAAGTTTAGGGCTTAGGGTTTAGGATTTAGGCTTCATGGCTCATGTATCACGGTTTTGAGTTTATGGTTTAGGATTTAAGGTTTAGGGTTTAGCGTTTAAAACTCAAGTTTCAAGTTTTAGGGGTCATGATTTTGAAAAAGTAACGATTTCAAAAATATCTCAATTTTGAAATAGTTAGGATTTCGAAAAATTCATGAATTTTAAAAAGTCTGTATTTTCAAAGATTTTGAAAGTGATAAAGTAATGAATTTAAAAACTTCACAACTTTTAAAAAACTCGTGTTTTTTAAAAATTCATAATTTTCTAAAAAGTCACAATTTTATAAAGAGTTGGAATTTTGAAAAAAGATAGGATTTTCAAAAAAAGTAGGATGCTCAAAGTAGTTGGGATTGAAGAATCTCTTCAGTTTTGTAATCTCAGACTTATTTTATTTGAAAATTGCACCTTTTTTCAAAATCTTGTCTTATTTGAAAATCCCAACTTTCTCAAAGTTATTGGCTTTTTGAAATCATGACTTTTTTGAAATTGGGATTTTGTACGAAATTCCAACATTTTCGTAATCTTGACATTTTTGAAAATCTCAACTTTTTAAAAAATCCTAAATTTTTTTAGAATTATAAAATTCTATCTTTTCAGATTGTGAGTTTAGGGTTTAAGGTTTTGGCTTAGGGAACATGGTTCAAGGTATAGGGTTTAGGGTTAGGCCTAGGGCTTTAGGGTTTAAGGCTTAGGGTTAGGGGTTTAGGGTTTATATTTTAGGGTTTAGGATTCATGTCTCAGGGATCATGGTTTAGGGTTTAGGGTTTATTCAAAGCTCCTGACTTTTTCAAAAAAATTGACATTTTAAAAATCCCAACATTTTCCAAAATCTTGACTTTTTGAAAATCCCGACTTTTCAAAAACTTGACTTTTTCGAAAATATTTACTTTTAAAAATCACAACTTTTTGGAAAATCTCAAATTTTTAAAAATCGGGTCTTTTCAAAATCTAATTTTTTTGAAAATGTCAAGTTTTCCAATAATCCAA
Organism: Taxus wallichiana var. yunnanensis; assembly: GCA_018340775.1. Classification (NCBI taxonomy): domain Eukaryota; kingdom Viridiplantae; phylum Streptophyta; class Pinopsida; order Cupressales; family Taxaceae; genus Taxus; species Taxus wallichiana. Next base: position 495,778,618 of record CM031237.1, on the reverse strand, counting down.
ACTCTTCAAAATCCCCGACTCTTCAAAAATTTGAAAAGCCCAACTCTTTCAAAAATTTCAATTTTTTTAAAAATCTTGATTTTTCGAAAACCCCAACTTGTTTGAAAATATGTACATTATCCAAGTCCCCACATTTTTAAAATCTTGATGTTAGAAAAAAACTTTGTTTAAAATTGCATCTTTTTTGAAAATCTAAAAATTTTAAAAATCTTGAATTTTTCATAAATCTTGAGTTTTAAAATTCCCAAGTTTTCCAAAACACGAATGTTTTTGAATCTAACTATTTTAAGGTTTCTAGGTTGAGGGTTTAGGGCTCGGGGGATTTAGTGTTTAGGGTTTAGGGATTAGAGCTCGGGGCTCGGGGATCATGTTTCGGGGTTAAGAATGAGGTCGGGGTATGGAGATCAAGGTTTAGGGTTTAAGAATTTTGTTTTATTGTTTTGGGTTTTTGGGTTTAGGCTTTAGGGCTCATGGTTTACGTATGAGGGTTTTGTATTTAGGATTTAGCATTTACGGTTGAAGAGTCAAAATTTAGTGTTTAGGTCTCGGTTGTCATGGTTGAGGGTCCATGGCTCGGGGTTCGAGTTCGGGGTTATGAGTTTACGGTTTTTTTAGGGCTCACGGTTCAAGGTATAGGGTATACGGTGAGGCCTAAGGCTTTAGGGGTCACTTTTAAGGGTTTAGGAATTAATGCTAAGTGTTAGGAGTTTAGGGTTTAATACTTTAGGGTTTAGGGTTTTGGCTTTATGGCTCAAGGATTATGGTTTAGAGTTTATGGTTTAAGGTTTGGGGATTAGAGTTTAGGTTTTATGATTTAGGGATTTAGGTTTAGGATTTAGAGTTAAGGGTTTATGGTTTATGATTTAGGATTCAAGGTTTTGGTCTTAATGTTTAGGATTTTGGGGTTTAGGGTTTAGCGTTTATGACTCAAATTTCAGGTTTTACGGTTTAGGGTCGCGATTTAGAAAAAGTCATGATTTTTAAACAGTTAGGATTTCTAGAAACTCATGACTTTAAAAATACTCTATTTTAAAATATTTGAAAGTGATAAAGTCATGAATTTTAAAAATCTCGTGATTTTTTAAAATTTGTAATTTTCGAAAAAAATTGCAGTTTTATAAATTGTTGGAATTTTTGAAAATGTTCAAATGTTTTAAAAAATAAGACATTCAAAACAGTTGGGATTTAAAAATCTCTTCAGTTTTGTAATTCTTGACTTTTTTCAAAATCTTATCCTTTTTGAAAATCCCAATTTTCTCGAAATTCTTGGTTTTTTTTTGAAATCACGAATTTTTTTGAAATCCCAATTTCTGTTCAAAATCTGAATGTTTTTATAATCCTGACTTTTTTGAAAACCTCTAGTTTTTCAAAAACCCTAAAAAAATTTAAATTCAAACTTTTTTAGAATTATGAAATTCTAACTTTTTCTAAAATTGCAAATTCTTTAAAATCCTATTTTTTTAAATTCACAACTTTTTGAAAAAAAAATCTTTTGAATATCCCAACCTTTTAAAAAATCGTGATGTTGTAGAAAATCCAAACTATTTCAGAAATCCTAAATTTTAAAAAAATCCTGAATTTTCTAAAATCTCAAATTTATCAAAAATGCTGAATTTTTTGAAAATCATTACCTTTTAAAAAAATTAGATTTTTTCAAAAATTGCAAATATTGAAAGTCGGAAATTTTTCAAATATCCCAATATTTTCCAAAATCTAGACTTTTAAAAATTGTCACTTTTTGAAAATCTTGATTTTTCAAAATACCTAACTTTTTTAAAATGTCGAGTTTTTCAAAAATCTTGAATTTTTCAAAATCTAGAATCTTCAAATATCCGAACTCTTCAAAAATGTGAAAAGCCCAACTCTTTTGAAAAGTATTCATGTTTCAAAACCCTAACTTGTTTGAAAATCTGAACATTTGGAAAGACCCCATATATTTTAAATGTTGATGTTTTCAAAAATAACAACTTTATGTAAAATTGCAACTTTTTCAAAATCCTAACTTTGATATTTTTGATAATCCCGACTTTTCAAAAATCTTGACTTTTTGAAAATCCTAGGTTTTTAAAATACCAACTTTTTTGAAATCTAACTATTTTAAGGTTTCTACATTGAGGGATTATGGCTCAAGGATTTAGATTTCAAGTTTAGGGATTAGAATTTAGGGCTTAGGATTAAGTGTTAAGGGTTGAGGTTCATGGTTTGGGGATCAATTTTAGTGTTTAAGAATTGGGTTTTAGGGTTTTAGAGTTTAGGTTTCGAGGTTTATCGTTGAGTGTTTTGTATTTAGGGTTGAGTATTTAGGATTTAGCTTTTAGGGTTTTAGTTTTAAGACTCAAAATTTAATGTCTAAGAGTAATTAGAGCTTAATGTTTAGGGTCTATAGGGTAGAGGGCTTGGAGTTTAGGGTTTAGGTCTCAGTTTTCATGGTTGAGGGTCCATGGCTCAGGGTTAGAGGTTCACGGGTTATGAGTTTAGGGTTTAGGGTTTAGGTCTCTAGCTAAATGTTTAGGTTTTAAGGTTTTGGCTTAGGTCTCATGGTTCAGGTATAGGGTTTAGGGTTTTAAGGTATAGGGTTTTACAAAATTTCAACTTTTTATAAAATTACGACTTTTTAGAAATCATGTATTTTTAAAAATCACGAGTTTTTAAAAATTGTGAACTTTTAAATTCATGACTTTATCACTTTCAAAATCTTGGAAAATACAAATTTTTCTAAAAGCATGACATTTTCAAAATCCTAACTGTTTCAAAATTGGGATATTTTTGAAATTGTGACTTTTTCAAAATCACGATCCCTAAATCCTTAACACCGAATCCTAAACCCTATACCCTCGCCATAAGCTATAAACCCAAATCCCTTAATTGTTAAACCTAAACTCTAAACTCCAAACGTTAAACCATAAACCCTAAAGCCTGATCCTCAGCCTTAGCCCTAAACCCTAAACATTGAGCCCTATACCTTATAATAGCTAAACCTTAAGCACTAGTAGTTCCTAAACCTTAAAACCCTCAATCGTAAACCATGAGCCCTAAACCCTAAATGTAAAACCCTCAACCATAAACCTCGTACTTGATCCCTAAATCCTAAATCCTTAATCCTAAGCTCAAAACCTAAACCCTAAACCTAGAAACCTTAAAATAGTCAAGATTTTCCAAAACTTGAGATTTTCAAAAACGTCGTGACTTTTGAAAAAGTTACAATTTTAAACAAAGTTATTATTTAAACGAGTATTTTTAAATTGTGAACTTTTTAAATTCATGACTTTACCACCTTCAAAATCTTTGAAAATACAAACTTTTTGAAAATAAGGACTTTTTTGAAATCCTTACTATTTCAAAATTGGATTATTTTTTAAATCGTGACTTTTCAAACTAGCGACCCTAAACTCTAAACACTAAACGCTAAACCCCAACATCCTAAACACTAAGTCCAAAATCCTAAACCATAAACCCTTAACAATAAACCATAAACACAAATCCCTAAATCATAAAACCTGAACTCTAAACCCCAAACCTTAAACCATAAACCCTAAAGCCTTAAGCCTAACCCTAAACCCTATATACCTTGAACTGTGAGCCCTAAGCCAAAACCCTAAACCTTAAATGTTTAGCTAGAGACCTAAACCCTAAACCCTAAATTTATAATCCCAAACCTCAAACTTTGAGCCGTGGACCCTCAACCATGAACACACGAGACCTAAACCCTAAACCCTCAATAATGAACCCTATATCCTTTAAACCTAAAACCTTAAGCTCGATTACTCTTAAACCCTAAATTTCGAGTCTTAAACCCTAAAACCCTAAATGCTAAATCTTTAATATTAAACCCTCAATCATAAACCATGAGCTCTAAACCCTAAATTCAAAACACTCAACCCTAAACCTTGAACCCCAAACCTTAAAACTTGAGCCCTACATCCTAATCCCTAAACCCTAAACCGTAAAACCCAAAATGTTAAAAGCTAATTATTAAACCCTAAACCTTGATCTCCGAACCATGAACCTTGAACCTAAGTGCTGAGCTCTAATCCCTAAACCCTAAACAATAAACCACGAACCCCAAATCCACGAGCCTAAAAATCTAAGCCCTCAACCTAAAAGCCTTAAAATAGTTAGATTTGGAAAAAGATGGTATTTTCAAAAACATAAGATTTTTGAAAAATTTAGGATTTTCAAAAACTTGAGATTTTCAAACAGTTTATGAATTTTGAAAAAGTTGCAATTTTTTAAAGTTTTTATTTTTGAAAATATCAAGATTTAAAAATGTTGGGACTTTTGTTGAGGGTCGTCAATCCTCGTCATTAAAAATGTCAATCCAGGTTGGTGTCCAAAGGCTGTATGCATTAAGAGAAGATCTTGAAAAATAAATTCTTTAAACACAATCCAAACTTGCATAAAATAAATCACACATGCAGAAATTTAAAAGCACATTTGCAGGAATATAAAGGCATGCTTGCATAAAGTAAATCACTTTTGCATAAATAAATGTTGTATGAAAGAAATGAAACTTGCATAAATATAATTGTTGAATTAAAAATAAAAATAATTGAATGAAACACTGCAAGTTTACAATGAATGAATTTTCACAATACAAAGATAAAAACAATACAACATAATGAATTAAAGACAAATGAATAAACATAAATATAAAAATATGGATCCATCTTTCTTGGAATGACTGTGGCCAGCTCATTCCTTGGAAGAAGATTTAAATCATACTTACGAGATCTCAAGACTACAGAATATTTGAGAGGAAAGAATAGATCCTTACTTCTTTGGAGAAAAATATTACATATCTAAGTGTGCAAGGTTGCATTTATAATTCATGCATCTAACCAACTCCTTATTTTAGGAAATACAATTTGATCTTATCTTTATTTCAAACCTAACATCTAAGATCTCCATTTCAAAAAAATATTTAGAGAAATATATTATCGAAGTCAATTCTTTCACTTATTTTAAGAAGATTTACTCCCAAATGTTCTCCTTTCTTTTCGGTAACAAGAATCATAATGATTTTATTTATCTACATTATTGGAAGGAGGATTTTCCATAAAATATGATTTTCACCAAAATACCTTTCTCGGATTTTCCATTTGACATTGCTATTTTTTATTGTGGAACATTTGACATTTGTCAAATACATTTTTCCTCAAACTATAATTCACTAAAAGTAAGATTTCTCTTCATTGGTAAAACCTGTAGCAAATTTGAATGAGGTTTTTGTTAAACACATTGCTATGAATAAAAACCTCTCTCAAATTTTCCATTTGACTTTTTGATTCTATTTATGAAACTTTTAGTACTCATCTGGTACACGTTTCCTTGAACTACAACTCACTAAAAATTAAATCTCTCTTCATTGGTAAAACCTGTTGCAAATTTAAATTTTTTTTTGTTAAACACATTGCTATGAACAAAAATTTCTCTCATATTTCCCATTGGAATCTCTGAGTTTTCACAATCCCTCAATAACTATCATTCTATTGATGTAAGTTCTAGAACTAAAGCTATCATTCCTTAAATGCAAGTTTCAGAACTAAATCTGATTTGTCCATGAATTGAATGTTCCGAACTATCGGCATTCAATTGATATAAGTTCTAGAACTAAATCGTGAGTTCTTTAAAGAATAAACCTCGCAAGTTACGGAACTAACTCTGTGAGTTCAGAACTAACTTTACGAGTTTCGGAACTGACTTAAAACAACTATAACTTTTGCGGGTGACCTCAGTTGAGATGATTATTTTTTAAATTTGATTAATATTTTGATAGGAATCTGAATATAAAATCAGATCTGATTTTAAATATATTGTTCACGATTAATTCCATTTTCTCAATACTATCATTATCTTTTCTTTATGGCCTACATACACAAGACTTTTCATCTTTTCCCAAATAATCAATAGGATTAGTCAACAAAATAAATAAAAAAAGATTTCTAAATAATGAACAAGATATATATCCTATATTTTATTTTAAGCAAACTATAAATTCCTAGATTACATTTAAATCTACTTTCAAAGATAACTTGGAATAACAAGATAATGGTAATTTATGACCAATTTATGGCCTCATCAATTTTGAAAATTTTCATATTTTTAAAAAAGTTGGGGTTTTATAAAAATGAATATTTGAAAAAGTCAAGATTTTTAAAAAGTTGGGATTCTTGAAACAGTTGGACTTATTGCATTTTATGAAAAAGTCATTTTTTAAAAATCTCGACGTTTTGAAAAAAGTTAGGATTTTGGAAATCATGGGATTTTTAAAAAATTTGATTTTCCAAAAATCATGATTTTGTAAAAGTGAAGATTTTCAAAAAGTCAGATTTTCGGAAAGTAAGAATTTCAAAAAAATTCAAGATATTAGAAAATGTTGGGATTTTAAAACATTAAGATTTTTCAAAAAGATATGAATTTTGAATAAGTCGGGATAATTGAAAAAACCCTAATTTTTAATGTTTGTGATTTTCGAAAAAGTATAATTTGCAATTTTAGAAAAGGATACAATTTCATAATTCTTAAAAAGTTTAAATTTCAAAATTTTAGCGTTTTTGAAAAAGTTGAGATTTTAAAAAAATCAGGATTATAAAAGGTTGGGATTTCGAAAAAAATGGGATTTCAATAAGTTGTGATTTCGAAAAAGCCAAGAATTTTGAGAAAGTTGGGATTTTAAAAAAGACAGATTTTGAAAAAGGTGTAATTTTCAAATAAGCCAGAAATTACAAAACTAAAGAGAATTTTAATTCCCAACTTTTTGAATATCCTACTTTTCTAAAAATCCTAACATTTTGAAATCTTTACTTTTTTAAAATTCCAAATTTTTATAAAATTGTGACTTTTTCGAAAATTGTGAATTTTTAAAAAATCACGTGTTTTTTAAATTATGATCTATTTGAATTAATGACTTTATCACTTTCAAAAAATTTGAAAATACAAACTTTCTCAAACGCATGAGACTTTTTGAAATCATAATTGCTTAAAAATCGAGATATTTTTTAAATTGTGACTTTTTCAAAATCATGACCTCCTAAACACTAAACACTAAGCCAAAACCATCAATCATTAACTCATAAACTCTTAACACTGATTCATAAACCCTTGGCCATAAACCATAAGCCTAAATCCCTAAATCGTAAAACCTAAACTCTAAACCCCAAAAATTAAACCATAACTCCTAAACCCTGATTCCTAAACCATGACTTATAAGTCCTAAACCCTAAGCCATAAACCCTAAACCAGTGAGCCCTAAGTTAAATCCCTAACCCTAAATCTTTAGCTAGAGACCTAAACCCTAAACCCTAAACTCATAACCTTGAACCTCGAACCCTGAGCCATGGACCCTCAACCATATAAACCCTTAGTCCTAAACCCTTAAAATTTAGCCTTATACCCTATAAACCCTAAACCTTAAGCTTTAATTACTCCTAAACCCTAAATGTTAAAAACAAGTTGGGGATTTTCGAAAAATGAATAGTTTGAAAAAGTGTGGATTTTTTAAAAGTTGGGATTTTCAAAAGAGTTGAGCTTTTCACATTTTTAAAGAGTTGAAATTTTTGATGAGTCTAATTTTTGAAAATCTCAAATTTTTGAAAAACTATATTTTCAAAAAGTTAGGATTTTGAAAAGACGAGATTTTGAAAAATTTGAGAGTATCCAAAACTTTGTGATTTTGTAAAAGTAAATATTTTCTAAAAAGTAAGGATTTTAAATAAAGTAAAGATTTTAGAAAAAGGTCCAATTTTCAAAAAGTCCCTATTTTTATTATTTGTGATTTTTGAAAAATATATTTTTAAAAAAGTAAGGATTTTCAAAAAAGTCGGTATTTTCGATAAAGTTGAGATTTAGGAAATTCAGGATTTTAAAAACTTGATTTCTAAAAAAATATATTTTCTAAAACATCATGATTTTTTAAATAGTTACGATTTTGAAAATGTTGGGATTTGAAAAAAGTTCTAATCTAAAAAGATTCAATATTTCAAAAATGTAGTGATGCACCGAAATTAGCGGGAACTTGAAAAGGTCACAAGTTATGCTCCAAGTGTCTCTGTTTGAGTCTGTTTTTTTAAACCACACATGTTTCAAAAATCTCAACTTTTTTAAAATATCAGAATTTTCAAAAAAACAGTCGGGAGTTCAAATAATTTAGATTTTCTTGAATTTCTAGATTTTTAAATATGTCATGATTTTGGAAAAACTCATTATTTTCAAAAAAGTTGTGAATTTCAAAATATTTAGGATTTTAAATAATTTACAGTTTTAGAAAAAGATAGAATTTTGTAATTCTAAAAAATTTTGAATTTCAAATATTTTAGGGTTTTTGAAACAGTTAAGATTTTCTAAAAATTCAGGATTATGGAAAGGTTTAGATTTCAAACAAAAATTGGGATTTCAAAAAATTTGTGATTTTGGAAAGCCAAGAATTTTGAGAAAGTTAGGATTTTTACAATAGACATATTTTGAAAAAAGAAGCAATTTGAAAATATGTGGGGAATGCTAAACCCAAAACCCTAAATGCTAAACGATAAACCATAAAATCTTAACACTAAATACTAAACCCTAAACCCTCAGAAATAAACCATAAACCCAAATCCTTAAATCGCAAAACCTAAAATCTAAACCCCAAATTTTAAATCATAAACCATAAACCCTTGTTCCCAGCCATGAAGCCTAAACCCTAAACACTAAGCCCTAAACCCCTAACCCTGAGCCTTAAACCCTAAACCCTAAATAGTGAACCCTAAAGCCTTAGGCCTAAACCTAAACCCTATACCTTATATCTTGAGCGTGAGCCCTAAGCCCTAAACCCTACACTCATAACCCCGAACCTCAAACCTGTAGCCATGGACCCTCGACCAAGAACATTAAGACCTCAACCATATAAACCATGACCCCTACACCCTAAACCCTAAAAACCCTAAACCCTATAAACCCTAAACTGTAAGCCTTATACCCTATAAACCCTAAACCTTAATCTCTAATTAGTTCTAAACCCTAAATGCTAAATCGTAAATACTAAACCCTCAATCATAAACCAGGAGCCCTAAACCCTAAATGCAATACCCATAACCATAAACCTTGAACCCCAAACCCTAAAAATTAAGCCATAAATTTGAAACCCTAAAACTGAATTCTTAAACCCTAAACTTTGATCCCGAACCCTTAACCCATAACTCTTAGCCCTAAACCATAAACCCTAAATCTGAGCCCAAAAACCTAAACCCTAAACACTAAACTCTAAACCCTCAACCTAGGAAACTTAAAATAGTTAGATTTGTAAAAAGTCGGTATTTTTAAAAACATGGGATTTTAAGAAATTCAAAATTATGACTTTTGAAAAGGTTGCAATTTTAAACAAAGTTATTATTTTTGAAAACAAGGTTTAAAAATGTTGGGACTTTGAAAATGTTCAGATTTTCAAAAATAAGTCGAGGTTTTGAAATAAAAATATTTCAAAAAAGTCCACATTTTTGAAAAGTTGGGATTTTAGAAAGAGTTGGGCTTTTTGCTTTTTTGAAGAGTCAAGATTTTATAAGAGTCTGGATTTTAAAAAAACTTAAGATTTTGAAAAACTCGACATTTTCAAAAAAGTTAGGAATTTTTAAAAGATGGGATTTTAAATTTTTGAGATTTTCAAAAAAGTCGTGATTTTGTAAAGTGATTTTTTTGAAAAATTCAAGATTTTTCAAAATTCAGGAATTTCAAAAGAGTCAATTTTTTGAACATGTTGGGATTTTTGAATAAATCAGGAACCCTTAAAACTGAATCTTAAACCATAAACCCTCAGCTATAAACCATAAACACAAATCCCTAAATCATAATACCTAAACTCTAAAGCCCAAACCTTTAACCATAAACCCTACACCCTGATCCCGAGGCATGAAGCCTAAACTCTTAACCCTAAACCCTCAGCTATAAACCATAAAAAAAAATCCCTAAATCATAATACCTAAACTCTAAACCCCAAACCTTAAACCATAAACCCTACACCATGAGATCCTTGACGTATGAAGCATAAACTCTTAACCCTAAACCCTAAACCCTGAGCCTTAAAACCCTAAGACCCTAAAAAGTGAACAATAAACCCCTAGGCCTAACACTAAACCCTATACCTATACCTTGAACCATGATCCTTAAGACAAAACTCTAAATCCTAAACTCGAGCCATATATCCTATAAACCCTAAACCTTAAGCTCTAATTGCTCCTAAACCCTAAATTCTGAGTCTTGAACCCTAAAACTCTAAATGCTAAATACTAATTACAAAACCCTCAATTGTAAACCATTAGCCTTAAACCCTAAGTGCAAAACCCTCAACCGTAAACCATGAGCCCTAAACCCTAAGTGTAAAATCCTTAATCACATACCTAAAACCCCAAACACTAAAACATAAGTCGTAATTCATAACCCTAAAACCTAATTCTTAAACCTTAAACTGTGATCCTGAACCTCGAACCTCAACTCTAAACCCTTAACCACGAGCCTTGAGCCCTAATCCCTAAATCCTAAAACCTTAAACCCCGAATCCTCAGCACAAAAACATAAACCCTAAACTCTAAATCACCTGAGCCCTAAACCCTCAACGTAAAAACCTTAAAATAGTCAGATTTGGAAAAAGTTGGTATTTTGAAAAACTTGAGATTTTTAAAAAGTCACGACTTTTGAAAAATTTACAATTTTAAACCAAGTTGTTATTTTCAAAAACATCAAGATTTTTAAAATGTTGGGAATTTGAAGATGTTCAGATTTTCAAACAATTTGGAGTTTAAGAAAACTGAATATTTTAAAAAGTCTAGATTTTTTAAAAGTTGGAATATTTGAAAAATTTGGGCTTTTGCATTTTTCAAGAGTCAAGATTTTTTTAAACCTCAAGATTTTGAAAAACTCAACATTATCATAAAAGTTTGGAATTTTTAAAACACGGGATTTTAAAAAATTGAGATTTTCCAAATATTCGTGATTTTATAAAATTGAAAATTTTCCAGAAAGATAAGATTTTGGAAAATGTTGGCATTTTAAAATGTCAAGATTATTGAAAAATTCAGGATTTTTTTATAAGTCAAGATATAAGATAAAGTTGAAATTTAAAAAGTTTAGGATTTTTAAAAACTTGGGATTTCTGAAAAAGTCTTGATTTTCGAAAATGTCACCGATTTTGAAATAGTTGCAATTTTTGAAAAAAGTTGGTATTTTAAAAAAACTTATAATCTCAAAATAGTCAAGATTTCAAAAATGTAGTGATGTGCCAAAATTAGTAGGAACTTGAAAGGGTCATAACTTGTCCCCTAGGTGTCCATTTGAGTCAAAAAAAATTTTAAACTACATGTTTCAAAAATCTCAATTTTTTTAAAATATCAGGATTTTAAAAAAAAGTCTGGATTTTGAATTATTTAGATTTTCTAGAAATTCTAGATTTTTAATTGATCTGTTAAAAGTTATTATTTTCCAAAAAAATTGAATTTAAAAAAATTATGATTTTTAAGAATTTACAATTTAAGAAAAAGATAGAATTTCATAATTTTAAAAAAGTTTGAATTTCAAAAATTTAGGGTTTTTGAAAAAGTTGAGAATTTCCAAAAGGCATGATGATAAAATGTTTGGGATTTTGAACAAAAATTGGATTTCAAAAAGTCAGGATAAGCTGATAATTACAAAACATAATTTTTTAAAATTTAAACTGTTTTGAATATCTTATTTTTGTAAAAAATCTAACATTTTCAAAATTCAAACTTTTTATAAAATTGTGACTTTTTCAAAAATTAAGAATTTTTAAAAAATCACAAGTTTTTTTAAAATTGTGAACTTTTTAAATTCATGACTTTATCACATTTAAAATCTTTGAAAACACAGACTTTTTGAAAATCATGACTTTTTCAAAATTGTAACTGTTTCAAAATTAGGATATTTTTGAAATCATGACCCTAAACCCTAATCCTTAAAAGTTGAGTCGTAAAACGCTAAATAATAAACCCTAACATCCTTAACCCCTAATACCAAAACCCTAAACCCTCAGCCATAAACCATAAACACAAATCCCTAAATCGTAATACCTAAACTCTAAACCACAAACCTTAAACCATAAACCCAAAACCCTGATCCTTGAGACATGAAGGCAAAACACTAAACCCCTAACCTTGAGCCTTAAACCATAAACACTAAAAAGTGAACCCTAAAGCCTTAGGCCTTACCTAAACCCTAAACCCTATACCTTGAACCGTGAGCCCTAGGCCAAAACTCTAAACGTTTAAATAGAGACCTAAATCCTAAACCCTAAACCCTAAACTCATAACCCCGAACCTCAAACCCCGAGCCATGGAACCTTAATCATGAACATTGAGTCCTAAGCCCTAAAGCCTGACCAATATGCCCTAAACCCTAAACTCTAAGCTCTATACCCTATAAACCCTAAACCTTAAGCTCTAACTGCTCCTAAACAATAAATTCTAAGTCTTAAATCCTATAACCCTTAATGGCAAATCCTAAATTTACCATCAACCTGTAAACCTCGAACCCCAAACCCTAAAACATTTTTCTAAAAGCTGTTAATCTTGATCCCAACCCTGAACCCTAAATTTACCCTAAGCCCGAGCACTTTGAGGCCAAAAAAGTAAACCCTAAACACTCAACCTAAAAACCTTAAACTAGTTAGATTTGGAAAAAGTTAGTGTTTTAAAAAACTTGGGATTTTAAAAAAATCAAGATTTTGAAAAAGTTAGGATTTTCAAAACTTGAGATTTTCATAAAATTCACGACTTTTAAAAAGTTGCAATTTTAAATAAAGCTTTTATTTTTGAAAACATCAAGATTTGAAAAATGTTCGGGCTTTAAAAATGTTAAGATTTTTTAAAAAGTTCAGGTTTTCGAAAAATGAATATTTCGAAAAAATCTGAATTTTTGAAAAAGTTGGGATTTTCAAAAGAGTTGGGCTTTTTACATTTTTGAAGAGTCTTGGTTTTTGGAGAGTCCAAAATTTTCAAAACTCAAGATTTTAAAAATAGTTTCAAGTTTAAAAAAAGTTGAGATTTTCAAAAAATTTATAATCTCAAAAGAGTCAAGATTTCAAAAATGCAGTGATGCACCAAAATTAACATGAATTTGAAAAGGTCGTAACTTGTGCTCCAAGGTTTTGTATCTTTTTAGATTTTCTAGAAATTCTAGTTTTTGAATGATTTTAAAAATGTAATTTTTTTCGAAAAGTTGTGAATTCAAAATAATTTAAGTTCTTAAAGAATTTCTAATTTAAGAAAAGGATAGAATTTCATAATTCTAATAAAGTTTGAATTTCAAAATTTTAAGGTTTTTGAAAAAATTGAGATTTTCAAAAAAAGTCGGGATTATGAGAAGGTTGGGATTTTGAACAAATAATTAGATTTTAAACAAGTTGTGATTTTGTAAACACCAAGAATTTTGAGAAAGTTGGGATTTTCAAAAAGACAAGATTTTGAAAAAAGGTGAAATATTCAAATAAGTCGGGAATTACAAAACTGAAGAGATGTTTTACATGCCAACTATTTTGAATATCATATTTCTTTTGAAAATCCTAACAGTTTATAAATCTTTGCTTTTTCTAAATTCAAACTTTTTATGAAATCATAACTTTTTTAAAATTACAAATTTTTAAAAATCACGAGTTTTTTAAAAATTGTTAATTTTATGATCATTCATGACTTTATCACTTTCAAAATCTTTGAAAATACAAACTTTTTTAAAATCATGACTTTTTCGAAATCATAACTGTTTCAAAATTTGGATATTTTGAAATCATGACTTTTTCAAAATCGCGACCACTAGTTCCTAAACCCTACAACCATAGACCTAAGTCATAAATGCTAAACGCTAAACCCCAACATCCTAAACACTAAGCCCAAAACCCTAAATCATTAACCATAAACACAAAACCCTTAAAACCGGATCCTAAACCATAAACCCCGAGCCATAAACCATAAACCAAAATCCCTAAATTGTAATACCTAAACTCTAAAATCTCAAACCTTAAACCATAATAAACCCTAAACCCCGATCCCGAGCCATGAAGCCTAAACCTTAAACCCTAAGCCCTAAACCATAAATAATAAACCCTAAACCTTAAATAGTGAAACCTAAAGCCTTAGGCCTAACCTAAACCTTATACCTTAAACTTTGAGCCCTAATCCAAAACCCTAAATCTTTACCTAGAGACCTAAACCCTAAACCCTAAACTCATAACCTTGAACCTCAAATCTTGAGAATTGGACCCTCAAACATGAACATTAAGACCTAAACCCTAAATCCTAACCCCTATGCCCTAAACCCTAAACTCTAAACCCTATAACATATAAAGCCTAAATTCTAAATCCTAAATCCTAAACCCTCGGTCATAAACCATGAGCAAAAACCCTAAGTGTAAAACCATCACCGTAAAACTCAAAACCTAAACCCTAAAACTTGAGCACTAAATCCTAACCCTAAACCCTAAACCCTATAACTTAATTCTTAAACCTTGATCATCGAACCCTAAACCTGAACCTTGAACCACGAACCCCGAGCCCTAATCCTTAAACCCTAAACACTAAATCCCTTTAGCCCTAAACCCTACACCTAGAAACTTTAAATTAGTTAGATTTTGAAAAAGTTGGTATTTTCAAAAACTTGGGATTTTCAAAAATTTAAGATTTTGGAAAAGTTTGGATTTTCAAAACTTGAGATTTTCAAAATCTTTTAAAATATAGAATTTGGGAAAATCATGACTTTTCGAAATCCTAATTATTTCAAAATCTATATATTTTGAAATTGTGAATTTTTCAAAATTCGGCGCTAAACCCTAAACCTTAAAAAAGTTAGATTTGGAAAATTTTGGTATTTTCAAAAACTTGGGATTTTCAGAAATTAAAGATTTTTAAAAAGTCACAACATTTTAAAAAAGTTGCAATTTTAAACAAATTTTTGGTTTGAAAACATCAAGATTTAAACAATGTTGGGATTTTTAAAAATGTTGGGCTTTTCGTATTTTTGTAGGGTCAACATTTTTTAAGAGTCTTTTGGATTTTTGAAAAACTCGATAGTTCCAAAAAAAGTTAGGATTTTGAAAAAATTGTGATTTTCCAAAAAGTCGTGGTTTTGTAAAAGTGGAGATTTTAACAAAAGTCAGGATTTTAAAAAATGTTGGGATTTATAAAACGTCAAGATTTTTGAAAGAGTAAGGATTATTAAATAAGTCGGGATATTAAAAAAGTCCCAATTTTCAATATTTGTGATTTTAAAAAAATACACATTTTTAAAAAAGTTAGGATTTTAAAAAACGTTGATATTTTTATAAATTTGAAATTTTACAAAAATCAAGAATTTTTAAAAACTTGGGATTTCTATAAAAGTTTTGATTTTGGAAAACATCTTGATTTTTGAAATAGTTGTGATTTTCAAAAAGTTGGGATTTTTAGAAAACTTAGAATCTCAAAAGACTCAAGATTTCAAAAATGTAGTGATGCACCAAAATTACCATGAACTTAAAAGGTCATAATTTGTCCTCCTGGTGTTCATTTGAGTCCATTTTTTTGAAACCACACGTTTCAAAAATCTAAACTTTTTAAAATATCAGGATTTTTAAGAAAAAGTCTGGAGTGTAAATAATTTAGATTTTCCAGAAATTCAGGATTTTTTAATACGTCATGATTTTTGAAATAGTCATTATTTTTCAAAAAGTTGTGAATTCAAAAAAATTTAAGATTTTAAAGAATTTCCAATTTTAGAAAAAGATTGAATTTCATAATTCTAAAAACTTTAGAATTTCAAATTTTTTTAGGGATTTTGAAAAAGTTTAGATTTTCAAAAAAGTCAGGATTGTGAAAAGGTTGGGTTTTCAAAAGAGTCACAATTTCAAAAAAGCCAAGAATTTTGAGAAAGTTGCGATTTTCAAAAAAAATAAGATTTATAAAAAGGAGCAATTTTTCAAATAAGTCAGGAATTATAAATCTGAAGAGATTTTTAAATCCCAACTTTGTTGAATATCCTAATTTTTTTGAAAATCCTAACATTTTAAAAATCTTTAATTTTTCAAAATTCCAACATTTTATAAAATCATGACATTTTCAAAAATTAAGAAATTTTAAAAAATCAAGAGTTCTTTAAAAATTTTGAACTTTTTAAATTCATGAATTTATCACTTTCAAAATATTTGAAAATATAGACTCTTAAATTTTTTTAAAACCCCAACTCTTTCAAAAATCTCAACTTTATGACAATCCAAACTTTTTTGAAATATTCATTTTTCGAAAACCCCAACTTGTTTGAAAATCTAAACATTTTGAAAGTCCCAACATTTTTTAATAGATTTTTTTACAATTGCAACTTTTTCAAAAGTCATGACTTTTTTGAAACTATCAAGTTTTTAAATATCTTGAATTTTTGAAAATCCAAACTTTTTAAAAATACCAACTTTTTCCAAATCTCACTATTTTAAATCCTTAGTCGTAAACGCTAAATCCTAAACCATAAACACAAAATTCTTAACACTGAATCTTAAATCAGTAAACCCTCAACCATAAACCATAAACCTCAATCCTTAAATCGTAATACCTAAACTCCCTTAAACCATAAACCCTAAAGCCAGTCATGAAGCCAAAACCCTAAACCCTAAGCCCTAAGCCCTAAACCCTAAACCCCTAACCCTCGTGCCTTAAACACTAAACCCTAAATAGTGATCCCTAAATCCTTAGGCCTAACCCTAAACCCTAGACCTTTTACCTTGAACCGTGAGCCCTAAGCCAAAACCCACTTTTTGAAAATCTTGACTTTTAAAAAAAAATTGAATTTTGAAAATCCCAAATTTTTCAAAATACAACCTTTTACAAATCTAACTATTTTGAGGGTTTAGGGCTTAGGGGATTTAGTATTTAGGGTTTAGGATTTTGTGCTCAAGATTCGGGGTTTAGGGATTAGGGATTATGGGTCAAGGTTCAAGGTTCATGGTTTAGGGACTAGGGTTGAGGTTAATGGTTTGAGGATTATGAATTAGGTTTTAGAGTTTTGGGGTTTAGGGTTTAGGGCTTAGGTTTTAGGTTTTTGGGTTCAAGATTTTCAAAACATGTGATTTCAAAAATAAAAAGACTCAAACAGACACTCGGATCTTTGGAATTCCTACTAATTTTGGCACAACACTACATTTTTAAAATCTTGAGTCTTTTTGATACTATAAATTTTTCAAAAATCCCAACTATTTCAAAAATCGTAACTATTTCATAAATCACGACATTTTTGAAAATCAAAACTTTTTAGAAATGTTGACTTTTAAAAAATCCTTACTTTTTAAAAACATTATATTTTTCAAAAATCGCAACTATTAAAAATTAGGACTTTTTCAATAACCTGACTTCTTCAAAATCCTTACTTTTTTAAAAATCATGACTTTTGGAAAATCTTAAATTATTTAAAATCCCGTATTTTAAAAAAATCTTGAGTTTTTCAAAATCCCATATTTTTCAAAATACCGACTTTTTCCAAATCAAACTATTTTAAGGTTTCTAGGTTCAGAGTTTAGGTTAGGGCTCAAAGGATTTAATGTTTAGGGTTTAGGTTTATTGTTTATAGTTTAGCGATTAGGGCTTAGGGCTGAAGGTTAAGGGTTTAGGGTTCGGGGTTGTAGTTCAGGGTTCGGGATCAATGTTTAGTGTTTAAGAATTAGGTTTTAGGGTTTAGGGATTAGGGCTCAAGTTTTAGGGTTTTGCGGTTCAAGGTTTATGGTTGAGGGTTTTACACTTAGGGTTTAAGGCTTATGGTTAATGATTGAGGTTTAGTATTTATGGTTTTATGGTATAAGACTCAAAATTTAGTGTTTAGGAGAAATTAGAGCTTAAAGTTTAGGGTTTTTAGGGTGTGTCTCAAAGTTTAAGGTTTAGGGTGTAGGTGTAAGGCTTAAGGATTTAGGTCTTAGTGTCATGGTTAAGGGTCGATGGCGGTCATGGTTCAAGGTATACGGTTAAGGGTTAGGCCTAAGGTTTTAGGGTTCATTGTTTAGGGTTAGAGGTTTAGGGTTTAGGGTTTAGGCTTCATGGCTCATGGATCATGGTTTAGGGTTTATGGTTTAAGGTTTAGAGTTTAGGTAAAATGATTTAGGGATTTGGGTTTATAGTTTATGGTTTAGGATTCAGTTGTAAGGGTTATGTGTTTATGGCTTAGTGTTTAGAATTTCGGGGTTTAGGTTTAGCGTTTACTGACTTGGTTTCATGTTTTTGGGTTTAGGAATTAGGGTTTGTGATTTTGAAAAAGTCACGATTTCAAAAATATCCTGATTTTGAAACAGATTACGATTTTGAAAAAGTCTCGTATTTTCAAAGATTTTGAAAGTGATAAAGTTATGATTTTAAAAAGTTCACAATTTTTAACTAATGATTTTAAAATAAAATAATTTTCAAAAAGTTCTGATTTTATAAAAGTTGGAATTTTAAAAAGTTAAGATTTTTAAAATGTTAGGATTTAAAAAAAAGGATATTCAAAACTATTGGGATTTAAAAATCTCTTTAGTTTTGTAATTGCATACTTATTATAAAATTACACCTTTATTGAGAATATTGTCTTTTTGAAAATCCCAACTTTCTCAAAATTCTTGTCCTTTTGGAAATCATGAGTTTTTTAAAATCCCAATTTTTGTTCGAATTCCCAACCTTTTTATAATCCTGACTTTTTTCAAAATCTCAACTTTTTAAAAAACCCTAAAAAATTAAATTCAAATTTTTTTATAATTATGAAATTCTATCTTTTTTAAAATTGCAAATTCTTTAAAAATCCTGTTTTTGTTTTAATTCACAACTTTTTGGAAAATAAAGAATTTTTAAATCATGACATATTCAAAAATGAAGAATTTTTGGAAAATCTAAATTATTCAAACTCCTGAATTTTATTTAAAATCCTAATATTTTAAAAAAGTTGACTTTTTTTTTTTGAAACATGTGGTTTAAAAAAATTTACTCAAATGGACACCGGAGCACAAGTTATGACCTTTTCAATTTCTTGCTACTTTTGGCACCTCACTACGTTTTTGAAATCTTGACTATTTTGAGATTATAACTTTTTTGAAAATCATGAAATTTTTGAAAATCAAAACTTTTTCAGAAATATGAACTTTTTAAATAATTCCTGAATTTTCTAAAATATTAACTTTATAAAAAAATGTTGACTTTTTAAAAATCCTTAACTCTTTAAAAAATAATATATTTTCAAAAATCACAAATATTAAAAATAGGACTTTTTCAAATATCCCTGACTTATTCTAAAATCTTGACTTTTCCAAAAATCTTGACATTTTAAAAATTCCAACATTTTCCAATATCTTGACTTTTTTGAAAATCCCGACTTTTAAAAATTCTTGACTTTTCGAAAATCTTCAGTTTTACAAAATCATGACTTTTGGAAAATCTCAATATTTTTAAAATCTCATCTTTTCAAAAATCTTAACATTTTTTAAAATTTCATATTTTTAAAAAAAATCCAGTCTTTTTTGAAAATCTCAATATTTTTAAAATCTCATCTTTTCAAAAATCTTAACATTTTTTAAAATTTCATATTTTTAAAACCCAAACTTGCTTGAAAATCTCAACATTTTCAAACTCCCGACATTTTTTAAATCTTGATATTTTCAAAAATAACAACTTTCTTCAAAATTGTAACTTTTTTGAAAATCTCAAGTTTTTTAAATTCTTGACTTTTTGAAAATCCCATGTTTTTGAAAATACCAAATTTTTCCAAATCTAACCATTTTAAGGTTTCTATGTTGAGGGTTTAAGGCTAAGGGGATTTAGTGTTTAGTGTTTAGGTTTATGGGATCGGGGTTTGGGGTTTAGTGTTTAGGGTTTAGGGATTAGGGCTCAAGGCTAAGAGTTCAAGGTTGTGTGTTGAGGTTCAAGGTTTAGGGTTTATGAATTAGGTTTTAGGGGTTAGGATTTAGGGTTTTAGGGTTTAGTATTTAGTATTTAATATTTAGAGTTTTAGGGTTTAAGACTCATAATTTAGGGTTTAGAAGTAATTAGATCTTAAGGTTTAGGGTTTAGAGGGCTCAATGTTTAGCGTTTAGAGCATATGGGTCAAGATTTAGGAATTTAGGTCTCAGTGTTCATGGTCGAGGTTCCATGGCTCGGGGTTTGAGGTTTTAGGTTATGAGTTTAGGGTTTAGGGTTTAGGGTTTTGGCTTAGGGCTCATGGTTCAAGGTATAGGGTTTATGGTCATGCATAAAGCTTTAGGGTTAACTATTTAGGGTTTACGATTTAAGAAAACTGTTAGGGGTTTTTGGCTTATTGTTTAGGGTTTAGGCTTCATGGCTCAGGGTTTATGGTTTAAGGTTTTGGGTTTAGATTCTAGGTTTTACGATTTAGGGATTTGGGTTTATTGTTTATGGACAAGGGTTTACAGTTTAGGAATCAATATTAATAGTTTATGGTTTAGGATTTAATGTTTTGGGCTTAGTCTTTTTGATGTTGGGGTTCAAGGTTTTATGTTTATGAGTGAGGTTCTAGTTTTAAGGGTTTAGGGTCGCAATTTTTAAAAAGTCACGATTTACAAAATATCTTTATTTTGAAATAGTTAGTATTTCAAAAAAGTCTATATTTTGACAGATTTTGACAGTCATGAGTTTAAAAAGTTCACAATTTTTCAAATACTAACGATTTTAAAAAAAATTGTAACTTTCGAAAATGTCACAATTTCATAAAATTTGTAAGATTTTGAAAATGTTAGGATTTTCAAAAATTAAGATATTCAAAAAATCTAGGATTTAAAAATCTCTTCAGTTTTGTAATTCCTGAGTTATTTGAAAATTACACCTTTTTCAAAATCTTGTCTTTTTGAAAATCCCAACTTTCTTAAAATTCTTTGCTTTTTTGAAATCATGACTTTTTTGAAATCCCAATTTTTATTTGAAATCCCAACATTTTCATAATCCTGACTTTTTACAAAAATCTCAACTTTTCCAAAAACCTAAATTTTTGAAATTCAAACTTTTCTAAAATTATGAAATTCTATCTTTTTCTAAAATTGCAAGTTCTTTAAAATCCTTTTTTTTTTTAAAATTCACAACTTTTTGGAAAATAATGAGTTTTTCAAAATCATGACATATTAAAAAATCTAGAATTTCTGGAAAATCTTAATTATTCAAACTCCCGACTTTTTTTTTTTAAAAATTCTGATATTTTTTAAAAGTTGAGATTTTTGAAACATATTGTTTCAAAAAATAAACAGACTCAAAAGGCCGTAGAGTAGAATTTATGACCTTTTGGACTTCCTACTAATTTGGTGCATTACTACATTTTTGAAATCTCGAGCCTTTTGAGATTATAAAGTTTTGAAAAACCCAACTATTTTGAAAATTGTAAATATTTTAAAAATTTTGATGTTTTCAAAATCCCAACTTTTTAAAAATTTCTGAATTTTCTAAAATCTTAACTTTATCAAAAATGTCGACTTTTTTAAAAATCGTTACTTTTTAAAAAAAGACTTTTGAAAATCGCAAAAACTAAATATCGAATCTTTTTCGAATATTCTAACTTATTCTAAAATCCTAACTTTCCTAAAAATCTTGACGTTTTAAAAATGCCAACATTTTTCCAAAATTTTTACTTTGAAAATCAGGACTTTTAAAAATCCTAACTTTCTTGAAAATCTTCACTTTTACAAAATCACGATTTTGAAAAATCTCAAATTTTTTAAATCCCGTTTTTTCAAAAATCCTTACATCTTTGAAAAATTCAAAATTTTCAAAAATATTGACTTTTAAAAAATCCAAACTCTTCAGAAATCTTGATTCTGCAACAATGCGAAAAGCCCCAATTCTTTAAAAAATCCAAACTTTTCAAAAACCCTGATGTTTTTGAAATATTTAGTTTTTAAAAACCACAACTTTTTTGAAAATTTGAACATTTTCAAAGTGCGAACATTGTTTAAATATTAATGTTTTAAAAATAACAAATTTGTTTTAAATTGTAACTTTTTCAAAAGTTTAGACTTTTTTAAAATCTCAAGTTTTTCTAAAATCATGAAATTCTTTTTCTAAAATCTCAAATTCATTAAAATTGATTTTTTTCTAAATTCGCAACTTTTTAGACAATAATAAGTTTTTCGAAAATTAGAATTTTTTTTAAAATCACAACTATTTCAAAAATTGGGACGTTTTTTAAAAATCCTTATAAAAAATCACAAATATTAAAATTCGAGCCTTTTTGAATATCCTAACTCATTCAAAATTCTGACTTTTTCAAAAATTGAAATATTTTCCAAAATCTTGACTTTTCAAAAATCGTGAATTTTTTTAAAATCCAGACTTTTGAAAAATCCTAACTTTTTTGAAAATGTCGAGTTTTTAGAAGATCTTGTGTTTTTCAAAATCTAGATTCCTTAAAAATTCTAACTTTTAAAAAATGTGAAAAGCCCAACTCTTTTGAAAATCTTGACTTTTTTGAAATATTCATTTTTCAAAACACCAACTTGTTTCAAAATCTGAACATTTTCAAAGTCCAAATATTTTCTAAAATCTTGATGTTTTCATATATAACAACTTTTTTAAAATTGTAACATTTTCAAAAGTCATGACTTCTTTGAAAATCTCAAGTTTTTAGAAATTGACTTTTTAAAAATTCTTGACTTTTGGAAATCCCAAGTTTTTCAAAATAGTAACTTTATCCAAATCTATCTATTTTAAGGTTTCTAGTTTGAGGGTTTATGGCTCAATGGATTTAGTGTTTAGGGATTATGGCTCGGTTCGGGGTCAAGTTTTAGGGTTTAAGAATTAGGGTTTAGGTTTAGGATTTAGGGATTAGATTTTAGGGTTTGGGGTTTGAGGTTTACGGTTTTACATTGACGGTTTAGGTCTCATGGTTTACGATTGATGGTTTAGTATTTAGGATTTAGAATTTAGGGTTTTGAGTAATTAGAGCTTAAGGTTTAGGGTTTAGGTTATAGGGGTCGTGGTTTAGGGTTTAGGTCTCAAAGTGGTCATGGTCGAGGGTCCATGGCTCGTGGTTTGAGGTTATGAGTTTATGGTTTCGGGTTTTTGCTTCAAGCTCACGGTAAAAGGTATAGGGTTTTACGGTTTATGTTTCGGCCTAAGGCTTTAGGGATTTAGGGTTTTTGCTTCATGGCTCAAGGACCATGATTTAGAGTTTATGGTTTGAGGTTTGGAGTTTAGAGTTTAGGTTTTACAATTAAGGGATTTGGGTTTATGGTGTTGAGGGTTAAGAGTTTAGGATTTAGTGTGAAGGGTTTATTGTTTATGGTTTAGGATTTATGGTTTTGGGATAAGTGTTTAGGATGTTGGGGTTTAGGGTTTAGCATTTATGACTCAAGTTTAAGGTTTTAGGGTTTAGGGGTTAGGGGTCACGACTTTGGGAAAGTCACAATTTTGAAATAGTTAGGATTTTGAAAAAGTTATGATTTTCAAAAACTCTATATTTTAAAAGACTTTGAAAGTGATAAAGTCATGAATTTAAAATTTTTATAATTTTAAAAAAACTCATGATTTTTTTAAAATTCGTAATTTTTGAAAAATTCATGATTTAATAAAATGCTTGAAATTAGAAAAAGTAAATATTTTGAAAATGTTAGGATTTTGAAAAAAATAAGAATATTCAAAACAGTTGGGATTTAAAAATCTCTTTAGTTTTGTAACTCTCATTTTTTTTCAAAATCTTATCTGTTTTGAAAATCGTAACTTTTTCAAAATTCTTAGCTTTTTTGAAATCACATTTTTTTGAAATGCCAATTTTTGTTTGAAATCCCTATTTTTGTTCAAAATCCCAACCTTTTCATAATCGTGACTTTTTTGAAAATCTCAACTATGTCAAAAACCCTACAATTTTTTAAATTCGATTTTTTTTAGAATTATTAAATTCTATCTTTTTTTTAAAATTAAAAATTCTTTAAAATCATAAAAAAAATTTAAATTCGCAACTTTTTGAAAATAATAACTTTTTCAAAAATCACAACATTCTAAAAAATCACAACTATTTCAAAAATCGGGATGTTTTTTAAAATCCTTATAAAAATTGCAAATATTTAATAAAATTCAAGACATTATGAATATCCCGACTCATTCAAAATTCCTGACTTTTTCAAAAATCTTGATGTTTTAAAAATCCCAACATTTTGTAAAATCCTGACTTTTCAAATATTGTGACTTTTTTTAAAATCCCACCTTTTCAAAAATTCTATCTTTTTTTTTTTTAAATGCCGAGTTTTTCAAAATCTAGATTCTTTAAAAATCCCGACTCTTAAAAAATGTGAAAAGCCCAACTCTTTCGAAAAACCCAACTCTTTTGAAAATCCTAACTTTTTCAAAATATTTATTTTTCGAAAAACATGACTTTTTCAAAATCTAAACATTTTTAAGTCCAAACATTTTTTAAATCTTGATGTTTCAAAAATAACAACTTTGTTTAAAATACCAACTTTTTCAAAAGTCGGGCCTTTTTGAAAATCTCAAGGTTTTGAAAATCGACTTTTTCAAAAATCTTGACTTTTGAAAATCCCAAGAATTTAAATTTACTAACTTTATCCAAATCTATCTATTTTAAGGTTTTTAGGGTTTGGGGTTCGAGGTTTACGATTTAGGGCTCATGGTTTATGATTGAGGGTTTAATATTTAGGATTTAGTATTTAGGGTTTCGGGGTTTAAGACTCGGGGAATTTAGGGTTTAGGTCTCATTGCTCATGGTTCGAAATTCAAGGTTATGAGTTTAAGATTTAGGGTATAAGTCTCTAGCTAAAGCTTTAGGGATGAAGGCTCGGGGTTAGGGGGTTAGCATTTCTTGTTTAGGGTTTAGGGCTTTTAGTGTTCAAGGCTTCATGGCTCAAGGATCAAGGTTTACGATTTATGGTTTAAGGTTTGGGGTTTAGAGTTTAGGTTTTATGATTTAGGGATTTGGGTTTATGGTTTATGGCTGAGTGTTTAGGATTTACAATTCAATGTTAAGGGTTTAAGGGTTTAGGGTATGTTGAGGTTTAGGGTTTAGTTGGGTTACATATCAAGTTTCAAGTTTAGGTTTTAGGGTCACGATTTTGAAATAATCATGATTTCAAAAATATCCCGATTTTGAAACAATTACAATTTTGGAAATTTCATAATTTTAAAAAGTCTGTATTTTTGAAGACTTTGAAACTTCACTATTTTTAAAAAACTTGTCATTTTTTTAAAATTCAAGTTTTTTTTAGAAAAGAAGCGATTTTATTAAAAGTTGAAATTTTCAAAAAGTAAAGATTTGAAAATGTTAGGATTTTTAAAAAATTAGGATATTCGGAACAATTGGGATTTAAAAATCTCTTGAGTTTTGTAATTCGACATATTTAAAAATGCACCTTTTTCAAAAATCTTCTCTTTTTTGAAAATCCCTATTTTCTCAAAATTCTTGGCTTTTCGAAATCACAACTTTTTAAAATTCCAATTTTTTTGAAAACCCAAGCTTTTCATAATCCTCACATTTTTGAATATCTCAACTTTTTAAAAAAACTTAAATTTTTTAAATTCAAACTTTTGAGAATTATGAACTTTTTTTTTTTTTTTCCAAAATTATAAATTATTTAAAATCCTAATATTTTTAAATTCACAACATTTTTTAAAATAAAGAATTTTTAAAAATCATGACATATTTAAAAATCTAGAATATTTGAAAATTCTAAATTATTCAAACTCGACCTTTTTTGAAAATCATGATATTTTAAAATAATTGAGATTTTTGAAACATGTGGTTTAAAATAAATGGACACCCAGAGCACAAGCTATGACATGTTGGGATCCTACTAATTTTGGCACATCACTACATTTTTAAAATCTTGACTTTTGTAGATTATAACTTTTCGAATATCCCAATTTTTCAAAAATCATTACGTTTTTGAAAATCAAAACTTTTTAGAAATCTCAACTTTATCAAAAACGCCAATTTTTGAAAATCCTTACTTTTTAAAAAACTTATACTTTTTGAAAATCAAAAATATTAATAATCAAGAATTTTTTGAATATGCTGAGTATTCAAAAATCTTGTCTTTTTAAAAAATCCCAAAATTTTCCAAAATCTTGACTTTTTTGAAAATGTTTACTTTTACAAAATGATGACTTTTTGGAAAAACTCAATTTTTTTAAAATCCCATATTTTAAAAAATCATAACTTTTTTGAAATTGTCAAGTTTTTTAAATATCCATACTCTTCAAAACTCCTGACTATCAAAAATGTGAAAGGCCCAAATCTTTCGAAAATCCCAACGTTTGAAAAATCCTGACTATTTCAAAATATTTAATCTTGATGTTTTCAAAATTAAAAACTTTTTTTAAAATTGCAACTTTTTCAAAAGTTGTGAATTTTTTTATAAATTTCAATTTTTCAAAAATCCCAAGTTTTTAAAAATACCAAAAATTTCCAAATCTAACTATTTTAAGGTTTCTATGTTGAGGGTTTACGGCTCAGGGGATTTAGTGTTTAGGGTTTAGCTTTTTGGGCTTAGGATGCAGGGTTTAGGGAATAGGGCTCGGGGTTTAGGGTTGAGGTTCAGGGTTTGAAGATCAAGGTTTAGGGTTTAAGAATTAGGTTTTAAGGTTTAGGGAAGGATTTAGGGTTGAGGTTTTAGGTTTTGGGGTTCAAGGTTTATGATTGAGGGTTTAGTATTTAAAATTTAGCATTTAGGGTTTAAGACTCAAAATTTAGGGTTTAGGAGTAATTATAGCTTAAGGTTTAGGGTTTATAGGGTATAGGGCTCAGATTTCATGGTTTAAGGCATAGGGGTAAGAGTTTTAGGGTTTAGGTCTTAGTGTTCATTGTTGAGGGTCCATAGATCAAGATTTGAGGTTTGGGGTTTAAAAGTTTAGGATTTTGGGTTTAGGTCTATAGCTAAAGGTTTAGGATTTAGGGTTTTGGCTAAGGGGTTTAGGGTTCAGGGTTAGGCCTAAGGCTTTAGGGTTTACTAATTAGGATTTAGGGTTTAGGCTTCATGGTCAATTATCATGGTTTAGGTTTTATGTTTAAGGTTTGGGGTTTAGAGTTTAGGTTTTACGATTTAGGGATTTGGGTTTATGGTTTATGGCTTTAGGATTGAGTGTAAAGGGTATGGATTATTGTTTAGGATTTACGGTTTTGGGCTTAGTGTTTAGGATTTTAGGGTTTAGGGTTTAGTGTTAACAACTCAAGTTTTAAATTTAGGGTTTAGGGTTCACAATTTTAAAACAGTTACGATTTCAAAAAAGTCATGATTTTGAAAAAGTGGTTATTTTCAAAGATTTTTGAAGTGATAAAGTCATGAATTTAAAAAGTTCATAGTTTTTTTAAAATCGTTATTTTGAAAAAAAGACACAATTTTATAAAAATCTGGAATTTTGAAAAAGTAAATATTTTTAAAATGTCAACATTTTAAAAAAGATTAGAATATTCAAAATAGTTGGGATTTAAAAATCTCTTAAGTTTTGTAATTCCGTCTTATTTGAAAACTGCACCTTTTCAAAAATCTTGTCTTGTTTGAAAATCCCAACTTTCTCAAAATTCTTGGCTTTTTGAAATCATGACTTTTTAAATCCCAATTTTTATTCGAAATACCAACCTTTTCATAATCTTGAATTTTTTGAAATTCTCAACTTTTTAGAAACCCTAATTTTTTTTAAATTCAAACTTTTTAGAATTATGAAATTCAATCTTTTTCTAAAATTACAAATTCTATAAAATCCTTTTTTTTTTAAAATTCACAACTTTTTGGAAAATAATATCTTTTTCAAAAATCATGACATGTTCAAAAATCTAGAATTTCTACAAAATCTAAATATTTCAAACTCTCGACTTTTTTTTTGAAAATCGTTATATCTAAAAAAGTGGTGATTTTTGAAACATGTGGTTTTAAAAAAGACTGAAACAGACACCCGAGGCACAAGTTATGTCCTTTTGTTTAAAGTTGCAACTTTTTCAAAAGTTGTGACTTTTTTGAAAATCTCAAGTTTTTTAAAATCCTGACTTTTTAAAGGTCCCTTGTTTTTCAAAAACCAAGTTTTTGAAAATCCTAACATTTTCAAAATCCCAAGTTTTTCAAAATCTAACTATTTTAAGGTCTATAGGTTGAGGGTTTAGGGCTCAAGGGTTTTAGTGTTTAGGATTTAGGGTTTAAGGATTACGGCTTAGGGCTTAGGGTTCAGGTTCCGGGGTTTATGGTTGAAGTTCGGGGATCAAGGTTTAGGGTTTTGGGGTTTAGGATTTAGGTTTTAAGGTTTGGGGTTTGAGGTTTATGATTAACGGTTTTACATTTAAGGTTTAGGGAACATGGTTTACGATTGAGGGTTTAGTATTTAGGATTTAGCATTTAGGGTTTGGGAGTAATTAGAGCTTAAGGTTTAGGGTTTATAGGGTACAAGTGTTCAAAGTTTAGGGTTGAGAGCATAGGGGCCGGTGGTTTAGGGTTTAGCTTTAGGTCTCATTGGTCATAGTTGAGGATCCATGGCTCGGGGTTTGAGGTTTGAGGTTATGAGTTTAGGCTTTAGGGTTTAGGTTGAGGTTCATGGTTTGAGGATCAAGGTTTAATATTAAAGAATGAGGTTTTAGAGTTTTGGGTTATGATTTAGTGCTCAGGTTTTAGGGTTTGGAGTTTGATGTTTACGATTGAGAGTTTTTGCATTCAAGGTCGAGGTCTAATGGTTTACGATTGATGGTTTAGTATTTAGGATTTAACATTTGGGGTTTTACAGTTTAAGACTCAGAAATTAGGGTTTATGAGTAATTAAACCTTAAGTTAGGGTTTAAGGAGTAGGTGTCGGGGTTTAGGGTTTAGGGTTTTGTTTAAGGTTTCGATTTATGGTTTAGAGTTTAGGTTTTATGATTTCGGGGTTTGCATTTATGGTTTATGGGATGAGGGTTTAAGGTTTAGGGTTTTGGGTTTTAGGCTTAGTGTTTAAGATGTGGGGGTTAGGGTTTAGTTTTACTACTCATGTTTTAGGATTTCGGGTTTAGGGTTTAGGGGTCGTGATTTTGTAAAAGTCATGATTTAAAAAATATCCTAGGTTTGAAACAATTTGGATTTCAAAAAAGTTATTATTTTAAAAGGCTCTCATTTTTTTTTAAAAACTCGTTATTTTTAAAAAATTCGTAATTTTTGAAAGAGTCACGATTTTATAAAAAAATGGAATTTTGAAAAAGTAAAGATTTTGAAAATGTTAGTATTTTAAAAAAATTAGGATATTCAAAAATTTGTGAATTAAAAATCTATTAAGTTTTTAAATTCCCAACTTATTTTAAAATTGCACCTCTTTTCAAAATCTTGTCTTTCTTGAAATTTCCAACTTTTTGAAATCACAAGATATTTGAAATCCCAATTTTTTCCAAAATCCAAACCTTTTCATAATTCTGACTTGTTTGAAAATCTCAACGTTTTCAAAAACCCTAAAAATTTTAAATTCAAACTTTTTTAGAATTAAGAAATTCTATCTTTTTGTAAAATTGCAAATTCTTTAAAATCTTTTTTTTTTTTTGAAATTCATAACTTTTGGAAAATAATAACGTTTTTCAAAAATCATGACATAGTCAAAAATCTAGAATTTTTGGAAAATCTAAATTATTCAAACTCTTGATATTTTTTTGAAAATCTTGATAATTTATAAAAGTTGAGATTTTGAAACACATGGTTTAAAAAAGAGGACTCAAATGGACACCCAAAGCACAAGTTATGACATTTTCAAGTTCCTACTAATTTTTAAATCTTGACTTTTCCTAGATTATAACTTTTTCGAAAATACATTTTTTTAGAAATTCCAACTTTTTAAAATTTCCTCAATTTTCTAAAATCTCCCCTTTATCAAAAATGCCTAGTTTTTAAAAATGCTTACTTTTAATTTTTAATTTTTTGAAAATCACAAATATTAAAAAAGGGCTTTTTAAAAATCCTGATTTTTTCAAAAATCTTGATGTTTTAAAAATCCCAAGATTTTCAAAATTATTGACTTTTTGAAAATCCAGACTTTTACAAAATCACGACTTTTGGAAAATCTCAAAATTTTTAAAATCCTCTCTTTTTAAAAATCCTAACTTTTTAAAAATGTCGTGTTTTTCAAAAATATTGAGTTTTTCAATAATCCAAACTCTTAAAAAATTCTGACTCTAATAAAATGCAAAAATCCCAACTCTTTCAGAAATCCCAAATTTTTAAAAATCTAGACTTTTTCAAAATATTTATTTTTTGAAAGCCCCAACTTGTTTGAAAATCTAAACATTTTTAAAGTCCCAATATTTTTTCAATCTTGATGTTTTGAAAACAACAACTTTGTTTATAATCGCAACTTTTTCAAAAGATGTGACTTATTTTAAAATCTTGAGTTTTTGAAAGTCCTAACTTTTTCAAAAATATCGACTTTTTGAAAATCCTAAAATTTTCAAAATAGCAACTTTATCGAAATATAACTATTTTAAGGATTCTATATTTAGGGTTTAGGTTTGAACTCGGGATTGGGGTCTAAGGGTTTAGTATGTAGGGTTTAAGGATTATTGCTCAAGGCTCGGGGTTTAGGGTTAAGATTTAAGGTTTTATGGTTTTAGGATTTTGGGGTTTTAGGGTTTGGTGTTCTAGGCTTACGGTTGAGGGTTTACGATTAAGGGTTTTAGGGTTTTAAGACCGAGAATTTAGGGTTACAAAGCAATTAGAGCTTAAGGTTTAGGGTTTATAGGGTTAAGAGTTTAGGGTTTGGGGCATAGGGATCAGGGTTTATGGTTAGTGTTTGTGGTTAAAAGGGTCCATGGCTCGGGGTTCGAGGTTAGAGGTTTTGAGTTTAGGGTTTATGGTTCTCTTAGGGCTCACGGTTCAATGTATAGGGGTTTAGGGTTTATTATTTAGTATTTAGGGCTTAGGGTTTAGGATTTGTAGCTAAGGGATCAGAGTTTAGGGTTTTTGGTTTAAGGTTTTACGATTTAGGGATTCAGGTTTATTCAAAATTGTTAGGATTTAAAAAATCTTTACAGCTTTGTAATTCTCAACTTATTTGAAAATTGCACCTTTTTAAAAAAATCTTGTCTTTATTAAAAATCCTAACTTTCTCAAAATTCTTGGCTTTTTCAAAATCTCAACTTTTTTGAATTCCCAATTTTTGTTCGAAATCCCAACCTTTTCATAATCCTAACTTTTTTGAAAATCTCAACTTTTTCAAAAACCCTAAAACTTTTGAAATTTGAACTTTTTAAAATTATGAGATTCTCTGTTTTTCTAAAATTGAAAATTCTTTAAAATCCTATTTTTAAAAAAATTTACAACTTCTTTGAAAATAATGAATTTTTCAAAAATTATGACATATTATAAAATCAAGAATTTATGGAAAATCTAAATTATTCAACATTTAGACTTTTTTTCAAATCTTGATATTTTAAAATAGTTCAGATTTTAAATCCTGCTTATTTTGGTGCATCACTATAGTTTTGAAATCTTGACTCTTTTGAGAGTATAACTTAATTTTCAAATATCCCAAGTTTTAAAAATTCCTTAATTTTCTAAAATCTCAATTTCATCAAAAATGCTGACTTTTTAAAAAATTCTTGCTATTTAAAAAAGTTCCTTTTTTTTTAAAATTACATTTTTTCAAAAATTACAAATATTAAAAATTGATTGTTTCACGAATATCCGACTTATTCAAAACTCCTACGACATTTTACAAAATCACGACTTTTTGGAAAATCTCAATTTTATTAAAATCCCATCATTTCAAAAATCCTAACTTTTTTAAAATGTCAAGTTTTTCAAAAATCTTGACTTTAAAAAATCTAGACTCTTCAAAAATGAAAAATCCAACTTGTTCAAAAATCTCAACTTTTCAAAATCTTGAATTTTTGAAATATTTATTTTTCGAAAACCCCAACTTATTTCAAAATCTGAACATTTTTAAATTCCCAACATATTTTAAATCTTGATATTTTAAAAAATAACAACTTTTTTAAAATTACAATTCTCAGTGTTTTGAAAATCCTTTCTTTTTAAAAATCTTGACTTTTTGAAAATCCCAAGTTTTTAATATAACAACTTTCTCCAAATCTATTTATTTTAAGGTTTCAAAGGTGAGACTTAGGGCTGGGGAATTAGTGTTCGGGGTTCAGGGTTTTGAGTTCGGGATTCAAGGTTCACTGCATTGTTCAATGTTTAAGGTTGAGGTTCGGGGTATGAGTAACAAGGTTTAGGGTTTTGTAGTGCCCAGATTTTACGCACCCAAATACAACGGTGAAATGTCAGATTTTTTTTTACTTACATTGCTCACTACACAACGCCACAAGGCTCCAAGTAAGGAAAACTCCATAACACATACGACACTTACATAAGTCATCGACCCACATAGACACATGATAACACCATATACATGATGATGCCACGTTTTCCCCAATGAACGAATGCTAGAAATAACACAACCACAATAAAAGGGACTTAAGTATTGACAACCCACAACACATCATTTCCATGGTTACATCTAGGATACGTTAAACATCCAATAACATTATTATGTAAGCATAATTTTCTCCCTTTTTCCACTTACATATTATAAAAATTGTTTCACATTTCACTTGTTGTTCAACTATTTAATTTTGATCCTTACCCTTATGACAATCTTCATAACTTACATAAGTATTTTCCATATTTCAAATTGCCTACAAGATTCTAATTCTCTAATTTTTATGTTAAGATTTTGCTTCTCAAATGTTTATTTAATGTATAAAATTTACCCTTGCTACACAAATGAATCTAACGTGATGTCAAGGTGAAATCTTAGGATTAAGGAAGACATAGATTCGAGATAGCTTTTTCCTCAAGAACCTCTATCAATCACAGAATAATAAAGTTCAATAACTTATGGACTTCCATTTATATTTATATATCTTTTGTTTTCTCGAAGTTTGGTCACACCAAGGAAATTTTTAATCTTTGCAACGCATGAAAATGTTTAATTAAGTTATAAGGACTCCAAGAGTAGTAGTAACCCTAACCTCAAATCTTTTTTTTTCCTCTTCTATGCCTTACTTTTACATCACATTATTACCATTGTTTTATAACAAAAGATTTACGAAAACACATATTGGACCTCTTAAGGAAGTACATGGTTAGAAGCATTATAAACTACACATGAACACAAGTGATCTAAGTTCACGAAGATCCCATATCCTTGTATTGTATGATTCCGCATAAGAAATATTCTTTATTCCTTAATGCCATAAAATGACATTACAAGGGATTAAGGGACAAGATTACAATTTTTAAGGTTCTCTAGAATCAACATCTTTCGAACAATTTCATATGCAATGATTTGAATTATAGTTTTCTACCCACAAGTTAACATCCTAATCAACTAGGGTCTAGTTTAGTTCCGATTTCCACTTAGAGCTTTGCGCACTATTATAGATTAGATTAAGGTTCAAAACATATTCACCCTATAAACCTTTCATAGCCGATCAAAAAACTCCATTGTCGGTAGCCAAAGATAGTACATATAGCTAAGAGGATCTATTACTTAACAAAATTTTAAGTGATATAACCACTATTCCACTAGCTCCATGATGTCATCTACACCCCACAAGGAATTCATTCGATGAAGAAGATTTATTTGACTGTGTTGTTCCTATATGTCTGGTTTGTGTCGATGTCACCTAAACGTACCTACTAGGATGATAAACTCCTTTCTTGCAATCGTATTGCTTAAAACTAGGATGTTCCATCGAGTGTAAAGGTTCACTACAAGGTAAAAAAACAACACTAATTACTAAACCAATAATAGCACAATGAAAGTTCACTACAAGGTATAAATTTCAATTCCTTTTGACAATTGTATTCCACTTTTACCATAACAGTTTTGGGATCAAAATAACATCCATGAAAAAAATACAAATTTCTCAAGCACTTATTAATCTAGCGACTTTTACCTTCTACCAATTTCAACAATAAGTCTTTCAATATAATACCAAAGATAAACAATGAATTACTCAACGACTTTATGTCATCATTCTTTCATCCTGCAAAAAAACACGTGAGCAAGATATCAGCGGTAAATCGTTGGCATGACATCCACCCTAATCAATCATAATTGTCATTTTTCAGTTTCCCATTTACATATGATAATAATAACAAATTTAAAATTGAAATAGAAAGGTTTAGAGACATGTATCCATTACATTTCATTTTGCTTCTTTTTGTCACCTGGGAGAGAGAAAGAGGAGGGTAGAGAGAGAAAATAATATTTTGTCAAAAATTTTAATACACACAAGTTACATTATAGTGTTTTAAACAGTTATTTACATGTGTTGAAAGTTTCCAGGGTGATTTGGCAATCCTAGGAGGGTCCGCAGACTTTCTATTTTTACATTTTCTTAATAGCTACAAAAACGTACAAAAGCAGGCTCGGAGACTAAGAAACCAGTTCCAAAAGTTATCTTCCGATAAGAACACACACCACGATCAACTTTCTACATGTCCCCAGATATACCAAGAGTTCATAAGAATCGACGGAATTGAAAAAGAGTGAATGGTTAGCATTTGTGGCTAATTTTCGGGGCTACCGATCGTAGTTGACCCAATTGTAAAAGGACAAAAGTTAGCTTGAGGGCTAAAAAAACCACATCCAAAACTAACGTTTGATGGATGAGCATGAAACGAGACATCTCCTACTAGTTCCGATTTATAAGGAGAATTCATTAGAGTTGAGCGGGATGAGAACTAGAAAACCATTTTCAAATAGAGACAAGTTTTCGGAGCGACAAGACGAAATTGGTCCAGTTTGACCTCGTCAAACTACGACCGGAGGCCTACAAAATGGCTTCGCCAAACTATCCCGAAAAGTGCTCTTTCCTATACTGAATGTTCCATGTAATTTTCTAGTATAAACACTAGAGGTTTGCAAAGACGGGAAGTAATTTCTCCATCCAGTTTCAAATGGCGGTTCAAAACGAAAGCCAACTTTCTAGATTTAACGGTTTTCTACTGCTGTAAACTAGTGTAACAGGGCTCCTATAAGAGCATCAAAAGGATGTCATATGTTCATTTCGGGTCAAACCAAAGGTCGAGGTGACTCCTCGTATACCAAGGTACACGAATGAAACTTCACATCTCGTTTCCAAAGTTACGAAGGGTACTTAATGAGTCTCTGAAAAATGCAAAAAAATTAACTTCTTCTTTCCTTTTTTTTAGGAATTGGTCAACATTATTTCTGGAAAGTAAGTTTCATCTGGTCGATAAAACAATATTGGAGAGATCAAGATGGGTAAGAGTTTTCTAAATCATCTCGAAGTGAGGGTGATAGTTCATGGTTTAAAGTAGACGAGTTATAATGACTTCGTGAGTTACAACACGACAATTTATTGTTTTGCAACAAGTTGAAGGGACATTTAACTGTATTAAAAATCTTAATAATTTAAAATTCTATTTAGTTGCAAAAGAGAACTAAAACATGAGAATTATGAGAGGTAAGGGAAGAAGAACCATGCCTGGAAGGGACGGAGTCAATCAAACCCGCAGGCTTCGGTTCAGCATCTTGCTTGGGCACTTCGTCAACCAGTTCACGAGACTCGATCTAACCTCCACAACGTCACACAATCTTCCCGATCACTTGAAGTTTTTCCAACAGAATAAGTTGCCCATTATGTGCATATCCTGAAATCATGGCATTCCATGAGACCACATTTCTCTAAGGCATATTGTTAAACAACTTGTGTGCATTCTGTATACTTCCACATTTTGTATACATATCTATGAGAGCAGTCCCAACAACAACATCTAACAAAAATCCATTTTCGATTATTTTTTGATGGATTTCCATTACCAGTTCGAAAGCACCAATTTTGCCATAGGATGGAAGGATGCTAGCAAAGGTTACCGAGTTTGGCTTTACACCTGCCAGTTGCATTTGATTGAAAGCCTCCAAGGCTTTCTCAGCAAGCCCATTTTGAGCATATCCTACAATCAGCACATTCCATGACACAAGATTCGGTTGAGGCATTTTATCAAACAGTTCCCACGCCTTTTCAACAAATCCATTTTTAATCATCGTTGTCCATGACACTCTGTAAGGGCATTTTTAAAGTAGCTTGGCATTTTTGTAGTTAACCACGTTTTGAGTAGTTAACCAAGAGAACACATCTCCTTCAGGTGTTTTTATGCACAACCACATTTTTGTGCGGTGACCAAGAGAACACATCTCCTTGAGGTGTTTTTTGTGCATAGCCACGTTTTTGTGCATCCTTGGCTGTATCAAACTCCATTGGGCATGAGCTAGGCACCCAAACATGATTAAAAACTTTCAGTTCGAACCCAACAACATTGCATTCCATTAAACCACTTCGGATTGCTTCCACAAAGCATACAAAACTGCCAATGCCCTTGAAATATAGTCTCGAGACAGAAACCCTCCTCCTTCATGCCTTCTTCAACCTCGGTGGGTGTGCGGAACAAAGCTGGAGCTTCCTTCCTCCCTCCATGGTGGCAGCTTTCTCTCTCCCTCAAAGAAAAGACAAAACAAAAACACAAAGAGTCCCCTTTGCCCTAAACTATCCCAAACAAGGAAATCACGGGCTTTTCCTTCTTTTTTTTTAATTAGTGTTAAATTTTAATTCTTTTATTTTATTTATTTATTTTTTTGTTTGTTTGAACTTTTTTTTAAAAACAAAAATAAAAATCCTAAAATGAAGTCAAAACATAATGAAAACATAGCTTAAGGTAATCCTTAATAATATCTGATAAAATTTTGACGCCAAAACCCAACGCTCGCAAATCGACAATATAAATCATGATATTATTATAAACATTATTTTTTTTTATTTTTATAGCTAAAATAATGATAATAATTATTAATCATATTAATGGCATGACGACCAGGCAGACTTCGAAGAAGCGAGAGCTAGATTTTTCCTTTAGCTGGATAATAAAAAAGTGAAGCCAACAAGGATTGGCAGGAGCACAACATCGTAACACTTAACAACCCTATCGCCGACAAAGAAAAGGAAGAACGAGGAATGGGGCATTACATTCTCCTCCCCTTAAGAAAGCATCGTCCTCGATGCGACATACAATGAAGAAGGAGAAATTGTAAGCAACAAGGGACGAACATGGCGAAGGCACGCTCTAAGGTTAAGATTTTAGATACAAAATCACGGTCACGGGGTGGCCCTAGGAACATTTGGAAGAAATTTTAACTTTCAAGGTTCTGTGAAGATTGGAAGTTCTCTCTTATTCGTTATTTCATTAGTCTCTTTCCATTAACATTATTCTTAATTTAAGTCCTTTAAATTTTTTTTTTTAATTCAATTTTAGTTTATTCATTCCTGTAGGTTCCCATCATGAACTACGGTCACAACACCCTACCAAGGTCATACACAACTCTAAAATTTATCAAGCCTACTTTTGCATACTTTCACGATTATATCACATCACAAGGGTTTCACCAAACCATGGAATGACAACAAGTAGACCACATAGCAATTAATTTCCAATAATTACATCCTAGACATAGATCTAGTACACACATATATGTGACAAACTCGGGTCAACACGCTAATACATATACAACTGGGTATCACATGACCCAAAATAATCCATGACTATAACAACATAGTTCTAATCCAATATCTAATAGTACATACCAACCAAGGGAGAGTCAAGCCATCAATCATAACAAAGTCTAAGCAGACTCACAAAAGGACACATAACTCACTATACCAACTCCACACATCTCAAAATATCAAGAAATAACTCCATATATCTCCCCAAAGCATCACCAAATAATCTCCATATACCTCCCAAGAGAAAAGATTCATAGTGCCAAAACCAAGTCGGGTCACTCAACCATAGAGGCCCATCAAAATCTCGGGTCACTCAACCATAGAGTGTCATAAAGAATAACAGAGTCACTCAACCATAGAGGCCCGTTTTCTTTCTCCTTTTAAATGAGGTCAGGTCACCCTATGGCCCTAGGCACATAGAGCCCAGTCACCCCCAAACCCAAGTGACATAATAACTCGTGGTTCAACAACCCGCTAGTTATTTATAACTCCTTAGGGCGTACCCCATACAACGAAGTAGGTCCAAAGGTTCCACCACTCCATGGTGAATCCCATGACCCTAATCCAACACATTGTGACATTAGAACCAGCATAACAATCCATTCAAATGCCTAGTGGCAAAATCAAAATCCTTCGACTAGGCTACAAAGCTTTTATATATGAAAAGAAAGTTTTAAAACCAAGAAAAACAAATGGCTAATTAGCCATGGTTAGTGTAAAATCAAATTGTAATGCAACAATCAAATAAATGCCCAAAATATAAGAACATGTCAATCAAGAAAATGATTGGTTCTAGCGAAAAGAAATAATGATCAATTTACGAATAAAATACGTAATGAGGAAAATAGCACATTACAATCACTATGTGGTCTCTTACCGCCTCTAGAAGGGGTACTCATCGACTTATTGACACTCGGACATTGAGACTCAGCTCGTGAAAATATACATGTAACCATAAATGAGTAAATCAAATAATATATCTATCATCATCACATAGGATTATTCAATGAACAATCCAATAGGAAAGAGTAGGAACTCTAGTTGCATAAGTTGTGCCTAAGGTGGTGTGCACCCACAATATACTTGAGCAAACTCGAAGTATAATAAACGAGATAAAAGTGGGTTTTCAGTCTATATAAGACTCCACTTTCTCACTCGTACTTGGCTCAAGATTATGAAAACCTAGTCCACACCTCCTCTCTCCACACATACACTCTTGACAATTTATCCCCTTAGGGTTGTCTAGTGTAAGGTCCACAACATACACATAACTACATCACAAACACAATGGTAATTCACATAGAATAACCATAACGTCTTGTGCATGGATATATATATATATAGGGTATAACGCAATCATTACTTTCACAAAGTTACGATACATCACATTACTACATCTTGCACCCAAAGTACAATCACTATACATTATGGATCATACTCACCATATGCCCCTAACTCAAGACATGAACTATCACATATGATATAAATTATATGTATGAGGAAAACAATATCTAACATTACAACATATAATCCATTGCAATACAACACGATGATGTACACAACTAATCACAATACGGTGATGACATTACGATAAAATTCCTTTCATTTTACATCAATTTTTGTCATGCAATACCTCAATACACCTTCATATCACATAAAGCGAAAACGTTTCAACCCTCAGCAATCCACAATAACATTTCATTCACAAACAACAAGGCGTACATTACACCCGAATTCCCCATTGAATAAACAACATCGAGTGAACACCCCTCATCGCAAGCACATCAATATGATAAAAATACACACCGCATGACATACACAACATGTGTGTTCACAATTTCACAATTACGACATGTTTCACATCATGCATATATATCACATTACTCTTCCAATATCCACCACCATCATGCGAGAATCATCATAACTCCAATCCATCCCAGAGGTTCAAGAGCATGAACCTCCACTCTAATACCATATGTAGTGCCCACATTTTATGCACCCAAATACAACAGTAAAATACCAGGAATTTTTTTGACTTACATTGCTCACTACACAACGCCACAAGGCTCCAAGTAAGGAAAACTCCATAACACATATGACACTTACATAAGTCATCAACTCACATGATAACACCATATATATGAAGATTCCACATTTTTCCCAATGAACGAATGCTAGAAATAACACAACCACAATAAAAGGGACTTAAGTATTGACAACCCACAACACATCATTTCCATGGTTACATCTAGGATACGTTAAACATCCAATAACATTATTATGTAAGCATAATTTTCTCCCTCTTTCCACCTACATATTGTGAAAAATTATTTCACATTTCACTTGTTGTTCAACTATTTAATTTTTCTCTTTTACCCTTATGACAATCTTCATAATTTACATAAGTATTTTCCATATTTCAAATTACGTACAAGATTCTAATTCTCTCATTTTAATGTTGAGATTTTACTTCTCAAACGTCTCTTTAATGTATAAAATTTACCCTTGCTACATAAGTGAATCTAACGTGATGTCAAGGCGAAATCTTAGGATTAAGGAAGACATAGATTCGAGATAGCTTTTTTCCCAAGAACCTCCGTCAATCATGGAATAGTTATTTTGCTACCATAGTTAATAAAACTCAATAACTTATGGACTTCCATTTATATTTATATATCTTTTGTTTTCTCAAAGTTTGGTCACACCAAGGCAATTTATATTCTTTGCAACGCATGAAAATGTTTAATTAAGTTATAAAGACTCCAAGAGTAGCAGTAACCCTAACCTCAAATCTTTTTTTTTTCCCTCTTCTATGCCTTACTTTTACATCACATTATTACCATTGTTTTATAACAAAAGAGTTACGAAAACAGTTATCAGACCTCTTAAAGAAGTACATGGTTAGAAGCATTATAATCTACACATGAACACAAGTGATCTAAGTTCACGAAGATCACATATCCTTACATTGCATGATTCTGCATAAGAAATATTCTTTATTCCTTAATGCCATAAAATGACATAACAAGGGATTAAGGGACAAGATTACAATTTCTAAGGTTCTCTAGAATCAACATCTTTCAGAACAATTTCGTATGCAATGAATTGAATTATAGTTTTCTACCCACAAGTTAACATCCTAATCAACTAGGGTTTAGTTTAGTTCGAATTTCTATTTACTGCTTTGCGCTCTATTATAGATTACATTAAGGTTCAAAACATATTCACCCTATAAACCTTTTGTAACCGATCAAAGCACTCTATTGTCACTAGCCAAAGATAGTACATGTAGCTAAGAGGATCTATTCTTTAACAAAATTTTAAGTGATAGAACCACTATTCCACTAGCTCCATGATGTCATCTAGACCCCACAAGGAGTTCATTTGATGCAGAAGATTTATTTGACTATGTTGCTCCTATATGTCTGGTTTGTGTCAATGTCACCTAAACGTACCTACTAAGACGATAAACCCCTTTCTTGGAATCGATTACCTAAAACTAGGATGTTCCATCAAGTGTAAAGGTTTGTTTGAACTAAGGTTGACTATTGTGGTTAGGTTCCTTTATTACATTTAAAGGTAAGAAAAACGACACCAATTACTAAACCAATAATAGCACAATGAAAGTTCACTACAAGGTATAAGATTCAATTCCTTTTGACAATTGTATTCCACTTTTACCATAATAGTTTTGGGATCAAAATAACATCCATGAAAGAAATACAAATTCTTAAGCACTTATTAATCTAACGACTTTTACATACTACCAATTTCAACAATAATTCTTTCAATATAATACCAAAGATAAACAATGAATTGCTCAACGCCTTTACGTCATTATTCTTTCATCCTGCAAAAAAACCACATGAGCAAGATATCAACGATAAATCACGACATGACATCCACCTAATAAATCATAATTGTCATTTTTAGTTTCCCATTTACATATGATAATAATAACAAATTTTAAATTGAAATAGAAAGGTTTAGAGACATGTATCCATTACATTTCATTTTGCATCTTTTGTCACCTAGGAGAGAGAAAGCAGGAGGGTAGAGAGAGAAAACACCATTTTGTCGAAGTTCTAATGTACACAAGTTACATTATAGTGTTTTAAATAATTATTTACATGTGTTGAAAGTTTCGAGAGGTGATTTGGCAACCCCTACGAGGTCTCTGCAGCTTTGTATTTTTACATTTTCTTACTAGCTACAAAATGTACAAAACAGGCTCGAGAGGCTAAGAAACCACTTCCAAAAGTTATCTTCGATGAGAATGCACACCACGATCAAATTTCTACGTGTCCCTAGATATACCAAAGTTCATAAGCCCTGACGAAATTAAAAAGAGCACTTCATAAACCACTTCACAAGACTCAATCAAACTTGCTTGGTTCAGCATCTTGCTTGGGCACTTTGTCAACCAGTTCACGAGAATCGATCTAACCTCACAACGTCACACATCTTCCCGATCACTTGAAACTTTTCCAATAGAATAAGTTGCCCATTATGTGCATATCCTGAAATCATGGCATTCCATGAGACCGCATTTCTCTTAAGGCATATTGTTAAACAACTTGTGCGCATTCTCGTATACTCCCACATTTTGTATACATATCTATGAGAGTAAAGTCCCAACAAAAACATGTAACAAAATCGATTTTGATTATTTTTTTGATGGATTTCATTAATGATTTGAAAGTACCTATTTTTCCATAGGATGGAAAGATGCTAGCAAAGGTTACCACCGAGTTTGGCTTTACACCTGCCAGTTGCATTTGATTGAAAGCCTCTAAGGCTTTCTCAGTAAGCCCAATTTGAACATATCCTACAATCAACACATTCATGACATAAGATTCGGTTGAGGCATTTTATCAAACCGTTCACACAAAAATCCATTTTTAATCATCGTTGTCCACGAAACTACATCTGTAAGGCGTATTTAAAGTAGCTTGACATTTTTTAAAGATATCCACGTTTTTGAGCACCTAACAAAGAGAACACATCTCCTTGAGGTTTTTTTGTGCACAACCACATTTTTGCAACTAACCAAGAGAACACATCTCCTTGAGGCGTTTTTTTGTGCACAGACCATGTTTTTGTGCAGGTGACCAAGAGAACACATCTCTTTGAGATGTTTTTCTGCACTGCCCACATTTTCTGCATCCTTGGTTGTATCAAACTCCATTGGGCATGAGTTGGACACCTAAACATGATTAAAAACTTTTATTTTGAACCCAACAACATTGCATTCCATTAAACCACTTCGGATTGCTTCCGCATATAGCATACAAAACTGCCAACACCCTTGAAAAAGTAGTCTCGGATAGAAACCCTCCTCCTTCACACCTTCTTCAACCTCTGGTGGGTTTGTAGAACAAACTTGAGCTTCCTCCCTCCCTCCATAGCGGCGGCTCTCTCTCTCTCCCTCAGCAAAAGACAAAAAACAAAAACACAAAAGAGTCTCCTTTGCCCTAAACCACCCCAAACAAGGAAATCATGGGCTTTTCCTTTTTTTAATTAGTGTTAAATTTTAAGTCTTTTATTTTATTTATTTATTTATTTTTATTTTTGAACTTTAAAAAAAAAACAAAAACAAAAATCCTAAAACGAAATCAAAACATAGCTTAAGGTAATCCTTAATAATATTTGATAAAATTTTGACACCAAAACCCAACACTCGCAAATCGACAATATAAATCATGATATTATTATAAAAAAATTTATTTTATTTTTACGGCTAAAATAATGATAATAATTATTAATCATATTAATGGCGGCGACAGTCAGTAATCAAAGAAGCGAGAGCTAGATTTTTCCCTTAACCTGGATAATAATAAAAAAGTGAAGCCAACGAGGATCGGTAGAAGCACAACAATGTAGTCCTTTTTAACCCGATCGTTGTCAAAGAAAAGGAGAGTGAGGAAGCGGGGCATTATAGTTTTTAGGGTTAGGATTTACGACTCAAGTTTTTGGGTTTGAGGTCCGACGTTTATGGTTGAGGGTTTTACATTTAGGGTTTAGGGCTCATGTTTTAAGATTGAGGGTTTAGTCTTTAGGATTTAGCATTTAGGGTTTTATGACTCGAATCTAGGGTTTACGAGCAATTAGAGCATACGGTTTAGGGTTTATATGGTAAAAGGCTCAAAGTTTAGGGTTTATGGCATATGGTCGAGTTTACGGTTAATGTCTCGAGTGTTCATGGTTGAGGGTCCATGGCTCACGGTTTGAGGTTTGGGGTTATGAGTTTAGCATGTAGGTCTCTAGCTAAAAGTTTAGGGTTTTGGCTTAGGGCTTAGGCCTAAGGCTTTAGGGATCACTGTTTAGGGTTTAGGGTTTAAGGCTTAGAGGTTATGGGTTTACTTTTTATTGTTTAGGGTTCGGGGCTTAGGGTTTAGAGTTTAGGATTATAAATTTTTCAAAAATCCCAACTTTTTAAAAATCACAACGTTTTCAAAAATCAAAACTATTTTGTAAATCCAAACTTTTAAAAATTCCTAAATTTGCTAAAATCTCAACTTTATCAAAAATGTCGATTGTTTTGAAAAATCTTGACGTTTTAAAATTCCCAACATTTTCCAAAATCTTGACTTTTTTGAAAATATCTACTTTTAAAAACCTAAGCTTTTTGAAAATCTTCACTTTTTCAAAATCATGACTTTTTGGAAAATCTGAAATTTTTAAATATCCCATCTTTTCAAAAATCCTAACACTTTTGAAAATGTCAATTTTTTCAAAAATCTTGAATTTTTTCAAAATCCAAATTCTTCAAAAATGTGAAAAGCCCAACCAACTCTTTTGAAAATCCTGACTTTTTCAAACTATTCATTTTTCAAAAACCCCAACTTGTTTGAAAATCTGAACATTTTCAAAGTGCCAACAATTTCTAAATATTTATGTTTTCAAAAATAACAACTTGGTTTAAAATTACAACTTTTTCAAAAGTCATGATTTTTTGAAAATCTCAAGTTTGTGAAAATCATAACTTTTTTAAAAATCTTGACAATTTGAAAATCCCAAGTTTTCAAAATACCAAATTTTCCAAATCTAAACTATATTAAGGTTTCTAGATCAAGGGTTTAGGGCTCAA
The DNA here is from genome assembly GCA_018340775.1 of Taxus wallichiana var. yunnanensis. NCBI lineage: Eukaryota > Viridiplantae > Streptophyta > Pinopsida > Cupressales > Taxaceae > Taxus > Taxus wallichiana. The sequence continues at coordinate 495,734,046 of CM031237.1, read as the reverse complement.
GGATTTAGTGTTTAGGGTTTATGGTTTAGTGTTTAAGGTTTACGAATTAGGGCTCATGGTTCATGGTTCGGGGTTCAAAGTTTAGGGTTGAGTTTCAGGGTTTAGGGTTTAAGAATTAGGTTTTAGGGTTTAGAGTTTAGGATTAGGATTTAGGATTTAGCATTTGGGGTTTTAGGGTTTAAGACTCAAAATTTACAGTTTCAATAAGAGCCTACAATTTAGGGTTTATAGGGTATAGGGCTCATAGTTTAGGATTTAGAGCATAGGTGTAGGTGTTCATGGTTATGAGTTTAGGGTTTTAGCTTAGGGCTCACAATTAAAGGTACACGGTTTAGGGTATACGGTTAGGGCCTAAGGCTTAAGGTCCACATTTAGGGTTTAGATTTTAAGGCTTAGGGTTAGGGGTTTAGGGCTTATGGTTTAGTGTTATAGGCTTCATGTCTAAGGGATCGGGGTTTTAGGGTTTATTGTTTAAGGTTTGGGGTTTAGAGTTTAGGCTTTTACTATTTAGGTATTTTGGTTTATGGTTTACGGCTGAGGGTTTAGGGTTTTAGATTCAAAGTGTTAAGGGTTTATGGTTTATTGTTTAGTACTTAGGGTTTTTGGACTTAGTCTTTTGGATGTTGGGGTTTAGTTTTTAGAGTTTATGACTCGGGTTTCAGTTTTATGGTTAAGGGTGTAAGGGTTGTTATTTTGAAAAGTCATAATTTCAAAAATATCTCAATTTTGAAATAAGCTAGGATTTCTAAAAATTCTTAATTTTATAAAAGTATGTTTTTCAAAGATTTTGAAAGCTGATAAAGACATGAATTTAAAATTTTCAAAAAAATTAGGATATTGAAAATAGTTGGGATTTAAAAAAATCTCTTTACTTTTATAATTCTAACTTATTTGAAAATTACACCTTTTTCAAAATCGTCTTTTTAAAATCCCAACTTTCTCAAAATTCTTGGCTTTTTTGAAATCACGAATTTTTGGAATCCCATATTTTATTTGAAATCCCAACCTTTTCATAATCCGGACTTTTTGAAAATCTAAACTTTTCAAAATCCTAAAAATTTTGAAGTTCAATCTTTTTCTAAAATTGCAAATTCTATAAATTCCTTTTTTAAAAATTCACAACATTTTGAAATAATGACTTTTCAAAAATCATGACATATTAAAAAATCCAAAATTTCTAGAAAATCTAAATGATTCAAACTCAACTTATTTTTTAAAATCTTGGTATTTTAAAAAAGTTGAGATTTTTGAAACATATTGTTTAAAACAAGCGAATCCAAGCGGACACTCGGAGCACAAATTATTTCCTTTTCAAATTCCGCTAATTTTGGTGCATCACTACATTTTGAAAAATATCGGCGTTTTTAAAATCAAAAGTTTTCAAAAATCGCAACTTTTTAAAAATTCCTGAATTTTCTAACATCTCAACTTGAAAAAAATGTCGACTTTTTAAAATCCTTAGTTTTTAAAAACTAGATTTTAGAATGTAAATATTAAAAATCGGGGACGTTTTCAAATATCGACTTATTCAAAAATTATGACTTTTAAAAAACCTTGACGTTTGAAATCAACATTTTCAAATTCTTGACTTTCTTGAAAATCTTACCTTTTACAAAATAACTACTTTATGGAAAACCTCAAATTTTTAAATTATAAAATCTTTTCAAAAATACTAATTTTTTTTTTAAATGTTGAGTTTTCAAAAATTTTGTGTTTTTAAAAATCCAAACTATTAAAATCCCGACCTCTCTTAAAAAATGTGAAAAGCCAAACTCTTTTGAAAATCATAACTTTTCAAATATCTAGACTTTTTGAAATATTCATTTTTGGAAACCCCAACATTAGAAAATTTGAACATTTTAGAAAGTCCCAACAATTTTTAAATCTGTGATGTTTTCAAAAAGAACAACTTTGTTCA
>CM031237.1:495594628-495732028 GCA_018340775.1 Taxus wallichiana var. yunnanensis | reverse complement strand
AAATCAATTCTCTTCAAAATCCTGATTTTTTTAAAATGTTGAGTTTTTAGAAAATCGAGACTTTTTCTAAAATCTTGACGTTTTGAAAATCCTAACTTTTTTAAAAGACCAACTTTTCAAATCTAACTATTTTAAGGTTTCTAGGATGTTTAGGGTACAAGGGATTTAGTGTTTATGGTTTAGGTTTTTGGGCTCTGTGGATTCGGGTTTTAGGGTTTAGTGTTTAGGGTTTAGGTCTCGGGGCTCGGGGTTTAGGGTTGAGATTTAGGGTTTAAGAATTAGGTTTTAGGGTTTAGTGTTTAGGTTTTAGTTCTTAGGGCTCTGTGGTTTAGGGTTGAGGTTTAGGGTTTAAGAATTGGGTTTTAGGGTTTAGTGTTTAGGGTTTGGAGTTTAGGATTTAGGGCTCAGGTTTATGGTTTAGAGTTCACGATTTTTAAAAGGTCACAATTTAAAAAATATCTCAAATTTGAAATAATTAGGATTTTTAAAAAGTCTTTATTATTAATGATTTTGAAAGTGATAATGTCATGAATTTAACAAGTTCACAATTTTAAAAAAACTCGTTATTTTTTTAAAATTTCATAATTTTGAAAAGTCATGATTTTATTAAAAAAATTGAATTTTTAAAAAGAAAAGATTTCGAAAATGTTTAGATTTTTAAAAAATAGGATATTCAAAACAATTGGGTTTTAAAAATCTTTTCGTTTTGTAATTCTGACTTAATTTAAAATTTCAATTTTTTTCAAAATCCTTTTCTATTTTGAAAATCCCAATTTTCTCAAAATTCTTGGCTTTTTGAAATCAGGAATTTTTGAAATTCAAATTTTTGTTCTAAATCTGAACCTTTTCATAATCCTAACTATTTTTAAAATCTCAACTTTCACAAAACCCTATTTTTTTTAAATTCGAAGTTTTTAGAATTATGAAACGCTCTTTTTTTTTTTTCTAAAATTGTAAATTCTTTAAAATCCTAATTTTTTTTAAATTCACAAATTTTTTGAAAATAATGACTTTTCAAAAATCATGACATATTAAAAATCTAGAATTTCTGGAAAATATTATTCAAACTCCGAGTTTTTATTGAAATTCTTGATATTTTAAAAAAGTTGAGATTTTTGAAACAAGTGGTTTAAAAAAAATGGACTCAAACAAACACCTAGAGCACAAATTATGACCTTTTCAAGTTCCCGCTAATTTTGGTGAAACATTACATTTTTGAAATCTTTACTTTTGAGATTATAATTTTTTAAAAAATCGTAATGCTTTTTAAAAAATCATGAATTTTCATAATCAAACTTTTCAAAAATCCCATTTTTTTAAAATTAATGAATTTTCTAAAATCTCAACTTTATAAAAATGTCGACTTTTTAAAAATTCTTAGGTTTTAAAAAAATTATTTTTTCGAAAATTACAAATATTAAAAATTGGGACATTTTTCAAATATCCCGGCTTATTAAAAAATCTTGACATTTTGAAAAAGCTTGACGTTTTAAGAATCCCAACTTTCTCAAAAAAATTTCATTTTAAAAATCCAAGTTTCTAGACTTTTTCTAAGATTGCAAATTCTTTAAAATCTTTTTATTTTTAAATTCACAATGTTTTGGAAAATAATGAATTTTTCAAAAATAATAACCTATACAAAATCTAGAATTTCTGGAAAATCTAAATTATTAAACTCCCAAGTTTTTCATTTTAAAAAGTTGAGATTTTTGAAACATGTGGTTTGAAAAAAAAAGGACTCAAACAGACACCTGGAGCACAAGTTATGACCTTTTCAAGTTCCTACTAATTTTGGTGCATCACTACATTTTTGAAATCTCGACTTTTTTAGATTATAATTTTTTCAAAAATCTTAACTTTTTGAAAATCGTGACTTTTCCCAAAATCAAAAGTTTTTCAGAAATCCCAACTTTTAAAAATTCATAATTTTCTAAAATCTCCAGTTTATCAAAAATGTCAACTTTTTTAAAAATCCTTACTTTTTAAAAATATATATATTTTCAAAAATTACAAATATTAAAAATCGGGACTTTTTCGAATATCCTGATTTATTCAAAAGTCTTGATGTTTTAAAAATCCCATTATTTTCCAAAATCTTGACTTTATTAAAAATCCTGAATTTTTTGAAAATCTTTACTTTTACAAAATCACAACTTTTTGAAAATTTTTAATATGTCAGGTTTTTCAAAAATCTTGACTTTTTCAGAAATTTTGACTCTTCAAAAATGTGAAATGCTCAACTCTTTCGAAAATTCCTACTTTTAAAAAACCCCAAATGTTTTCAAAGTCCCAACATTTTTAAACTGTTTTAAAAAATAACAACTTTTTTAAAATTACAACCTTTTCAAAAGTCGCAATTTTTTGAAAATCTCAAGTTTGTTGAAATCCTAACTTTTTTCAAAAATCTTGACATTTTGAAAATCCCATGTTTATTATCTAAACACCAACTTTTTCCAAATCTCACTATTTTAAGGTTTCTAGGTCGAGGGTTTAGGGTCATAACTTGAGCTCCGGGTGTCCGTTTGAGTCCGCTTTTTTTTTTTTTTAAACCACGTGTTTTGATGAGACGAACGCAGCGGCAACCAGCCCTACCGGTTGGGGCAAGTTTTTGACACGTTTTCGGGCCCTAAATCCGCCATCTTGAGGCCAAAAATTAGGATTTAAGTTATAGTTTGGTTTTTTCCTATTTTTGAGCATTAGTTAATTTTAGTCTATTAATTGCATTATGAGTTAGAAAGTTGGCAATTCCTCTAATTTAGGGATGTAGAAGATGCGTGGCAATTTTCGTGTCTCGTAGGAATAAGCATGCGAACTTACTAAGAATAGCAGGTTCTAGTAAACTGCTAAAAATAGTAATTTCCGCCACCTAGAGTAGATTTAGTCAGAGTTAGCTAGAGTTTACTTGGAAACTCGAGTTGGGAGTTATTTTCCTATTTAGGAAACATTGTAATTCATTATTTGTTAACGAAGAAGGAGATCTATTTTCTTTTTGAGTTCATTTTATTGCAGTCTATCTGGTTGTTCTTAATTTGGCTGCATTATCTGGTATCAGAGCTGGTTCGAGTATTTTGTTTAAAAATGGCAGGAAGAGGAAGAGGAAGAGGAGGCGGTATTGCCCAGATGAATAGGAATATGCAAGATCTACAGAGACAAGTTGCTGCGCTTGCTGCAATGATAACCCAAAGAGGAAATCAAGGTGGAGATGACACAGATGAAGAAGAAGTTTGTGAAGAGGAGGAAATGCAAGCACCACCATTAGCTTTTGAAGAAAGGATGCTTCGAGCATTAGAAGGAAAGAATGATGGGATAAGAGTTGATGTTTCAGAGTATGGTGGTAGTCTAAAACCAGAGGAGTTGATAGAGTGGTTGAATAGCATGGGAAAATTTTTTGAGTGGAAGGCTATGTCAGAAGAAAAGAAGGTAAAATTTGCATGCACGAAATTGAAAGGTCATGCTATGTTATGGTGGGATCACCTACATAAAGAGCGGTCAAGAAAGGGGAAAGAAAGAATTAGGACGTGGAGTAAGATGGAGAAGAAGCTAAAAGATAAATTTCTACCTGTGGATTATGCACAAACCCTTTACAGGAGGTTTCAGTAATCTCGACGTAACTTACAAACAAAGTGCAAGAATACACAGATGAGTTCTACAAGTTGTCCATTCGTAGAGCATGAAGAAACTGAGGAACAAATGGCTGCGAGGTATGTTAATGGATTAAAATTTTCTATTCAAGATGAGATAAGTATGCATAGGATTAAAAGCATGGAGGATGCCTATCAATTAGCCTTAAAGGCTGAGGAAAAACAAAATCGTCAAAGTTTTAGAGATCACCGGAATGAATAGGGGGCCTCATCTTCCTTTCGGGACGAGCTGGTTTCAGCCAAGGTAGGGGAGAATCATCTCGTGGATGGGAAAAGCAAGAGGATACGAGACAAGATTTCCAGAATCAACAAAGAGGCAGAGGATTTTCTAGGGGTAGAGGATATGCTGGCGATAGAGGATGGGAGGCTCCACGAAGACCATTTGTTTGTTACAAATGTGGTGAAGAAGGGCATCGGGCTTTTGAATGCCCACATAATTATACACATGACAAAAGGCAAGGAGATGCTCCAAGAGTAAATCTTGTAGAAGCTGAGCAAGTAGAAGATGAACAGGACCTCGAAATTCCACCAGATGTTGGAGAAAATTTGATGATCAAGAGGACAATGATTGCTCCAAGAAAGGAGGTCAAGGGGGATGCATGGCTACGTACAAATATTTTCAGAACAAGATGCACTTCAGGAGGAAAGGTATGTAATGTTATTATTGATGGTGGTAGTTGTGAGAACATGGTTTCAAATGAGATGGTCGATAAATTGGGTCTGCATTGTGAGAAGAATCCTAACCCTTATCGTATTGCATGGTTTAAGAAGGGTAATGAAGTTACTGTTGATAAGAGATGTTTAATAAGCTTTTCTATTGGGAACAATTATAAGGATGAGATTTGGTGTGATGTTATTCCTATGGATGCATGTCATATACTGCTAGGAAGACCATGGCAATTTGATAGAAAAGTTATTCATGATGGGGGAAAAAATACTTATACTTTCTGGAAGGATGGCACAAAAATAGTTTTGATACCTCTTAAAGAAGAGGGGAAGGCTGAAAATATGCTTTCTGCAAAGGAATTTGTGAAGGAGGCAAAGGCAACCGGTTTCTGTTATGCACTAGTTGCAAATAAGGATGAACTTGTAAGTGCTCAAATACCAATAGAAACATCAGAATTAATAGAAGAATTTTCGATGTTATTCCCGATGAGCTACCGATGGATTACCACCCAAAAGAGATATTCAACACCACATGGATTTGATTCCAGGGTCTTCACTCCCAAATCAAGCGGCTTATAGGATGAGCCCGACATTACATGCAGAGTTGAATAGGCAAGTGGCAGAGCTCGTGCGAAAGGGGGTCGTAAGGGAGAGCATGAGTCCGTGTGCAACACCAGCTTTATTAACACCAAAGAAGGATGGAACATGGAGAATGTGCATGAGATAGCAGAGCGATCAATAAAATTACAATCAAGTATCGGTTCCCAATACCTCACCTTGATGATATGATGGATGTGCTTGCTGGATCTAATTATTTCACCAAGATTGATCTTCGAAGTGGTTATCATCAGATTCGGATCAGAGAAGGAGATGAGTGGAAAACAACATTCAAGACAGGAAATGGATTATATGAGTGGTTGGTGATGCCATTCGGGTTATCCAATGCACCTAGTACTTTTATGAGATTGATGAACACCGTGCTACGGGAGTATAATGGTAAGTTTGTTGTGGTTTATTTTGATGATATCTTGATCTTTAGTAAAACTAAAGAAGAACATTTGAGGCATCTAAGATTGGTATTTGAAGTGTTAAGGAAAGAGAAACTCTATGCAAATATGAAGAAGTGCACATTTATGCAAGAGAGCTTGGTATTCTTGGGCTTTATTATTTCAGCAGATGGGGTACAGATGGACTCAGAAAAGATAAAGGCAATTATTGAATGGCCTACTCCACGGAGTATAACAGAGGTAAGGAGCTTTCATGGTCTAGCAACATTTTACATAAAATTTATTAAAAATTTCAGCAGTATTGTAGCACCTATCACAGATTGCACAAAAGGAAGGGAGTTTTTGTGGACAAAGGCAGCTGAGGATAGTTTTCAATTCTTGAAGAAGAAGGTGACAGAGGCACCCATTTTGGCACTACCAGATTTTGATAAAGTGTTCGAGGTTGATTGTGACGCCTCACATGTGGGTATTGGAGCTGTTCTAAGTCAAGGAGGAAAGCCAATAGCTTTCTTTAGTGAGAAACTAAATGAGGTAAGAAAGAACTACTCTACTTATGATGTGGAATTTTATGCAATTGTACAAGCATTAAGGCATTGGAGGCATTACTTAGTGCCTAAGGAGTTTGTGTTATTTACAGACCACATAGCCCTGAAGTATGTGAATACCCAAAAGAAGTTGAATAGTAGGCATGCAAAGTGGGTATCATTTTTGCAGGATATACTTTTTCTCTAAAACATAAATCCGGAAAACAGAATCAAGTCAGCAGATGCATTGAGTAGGCGTGTGACTTTGTTTACCACTATGGAAAATGAGGTGGTGGGTTTTGAAGCAATAAAGGGTTTGATTCTTCGATTCTCGATTTCAAGGATATTGTTGAAAGACTAATTAGTCCATTGTCGACAATGTAGGAGATGTCTGGATGAGTATAGTTTACAGGATGGCTACCTATTCAAGGGACGCCAACTATGTATTCCAAAGTTGGGTCTATGAGAGAAAATATAGTGAAAGAGTTGCATACAAGCGGAGGGTTGGTGGGCATTTTGGTAAGGATAAGACGATAGCCTTGGTAGTGCAGACAAATACTATTGGCCAAAGCTGAAAAGAGATGTGGTAAGATATGTGGAGAGATGTCGAATTTGCAAGTCTCGAAAGGCCATGCATGAATACTGGTGGTCAGTATATGCCGTTGCCTGTTCCTAAAGGGTCGTGGACAGATCTGAGTATGGACTTTGTTTTGGGATTACCAAAAACACAACGAGGTAATGATTCCATTTTTGTGGTTGTTGATAGGTTTTCTAAGATGGTTCATTTTATTGCTTGCAAGAAAACAAGCGATGCAACAGGCGTAGCAGATTTGTTTTTCAGAGAAGTTGTTCGTTTGCATGGTGTTCCAAAAACCATTACTTCAGATAGGGACACAAGGTTCTTAAGTCACTTCTGGCGGACTTTATGGAAGAAATTTGGTACTCAACTACAGTTCAGTAGTGCTTATCATCCACATTGATGGGCAAACAGAGGTGGTAAATAGGAGTTTGGGAAACTGTTAAGGTGCATTGTTGGGGAAAAGCCGAAACAATGGGACTTAGCATTACCACATTTTTGAGTTTGCATATAACAGTTCCATAAACAGATCCACGGGAAAGTCTCCATTTTCAATTGTGTATGGGAGTAATCCAAATGGGGTATTAGATTTGGTACAACTACCCGTTGATGGCAGAGTCAGTGATGATGCAGAAGCATTTGCCGAACATATACAACAATTGCAGGAAGAAGTGCGGAAGAAGTCTGCAAAATAGTAATGACAAGTATAAGGAAATAGCAGATGTGCATGAGACGGAGAAAGGTATTTACAGTTGGTGAGTTGGTTATGGTATATCTCATGGAAGGAAAGGTTTCAAGAGGAACCTATAACAAGCTGAAGTACAAGAAGATTGGACCCCGCAAAATCGTGAAAAAATAAACGATAATGCTTATGAGGTAGAATCGCTGTGGAATTTTGATATTTCTCCGTTGTTTAATGTTTCAGATTTGTATTCTTTTCATGGGGATGGTGTAGAAAGGGATGATGCTGATGAAGTAGTAGATTGGCGGCAACAGGTTCCAGTGAAGAAGAAAGAAGAAGTGGATCAGATTCTAGATAAGAAAACAATGGACACGCGACATGGGAAATACAACAAATATTTGGTACATTGGAGAGGACTGGAACAAGAGGACAATACTTGGGTCACAGAGTCAGAGATTCAGAAGTTGGATGCAGATAAATGGAAGCAGTTTGAAGAAGACAACTTGCAGGAGCTGCGTTTTTTTCAAGCAGGGGAGAATGATGCGCCCGAATTAGCAGGAACTTGACAAGGTCATAACTTGAGCTCCGGGTGTCCGTTTGAGTCCGTTTTTTTTTTAAACCACGTGTTTTGATGAGACGAACGCAGCAGCAACCAGCCCTACCAGTTGGGGCAAGTTTTCGACACGTTTTGGGCCCTAAATCCGCCATCTTGAGGCCGAAAAATTAGGATTTAAGTTATAGTTTGGTTTTTTCCTATTTTTGAGCATTAGTTAATTTTAGTCTATTAATTGCATTTTGAGTTAGAAAGTTGGCAATTCCTCTAATTTAGGGATGTAGAAGATGCGTGGCAATTTCTGTGCCCGTAGGAATAAGCATGCGAACTTACTAAGAATAGCAGGTTCTAGTAAACTGCTAAAAATAGTAATTTCCGCCACCTAGAGTAGATTTAGTCAGAGTTAGCTAGAGTTTACTTGGAAACTCGAGTTGGGAGTTATTTTCCTATTTAGGAAACATTGTAATTCATTATTGGTTAACGAAGAAGGAGATCTATTTTCTTTTTGAGTTCATTTTATTGCAGTCTATCTGGTTGTTCTTAATTTGGCTGCATTACCAAACATCCTAAATACTAAGCCTAAAGCCCTAAATCCTAAACCATAAACCATAAACCCTAAACATTTGAATCTTGAACCCAAAACCCTTAGCCATAAACCAATAACCCAAATCCCTAAATCGTAAAAACTAAAACCTAAACCTCAAATGTTAAACAACAAACCCTAAAAACTGATCCTTGAGCCATGAAGCCTAAACACTAAACTCTAAGCCCTAAATCATAAACAATAAACAAGAACCCCTAACCCTAAAGCGTTAAACTCATAACCAAGAACCTTGAACCTTGAGCAATGGACCTTCAACCATGAACACAGAGACCAAAACCCAAAACCCTGAGACCCCTATGCCTAAACTTTAAACTCTGAGCCCTATACCCTATAAACCATAAGCTCTAGTTTCTCCTAAACTCTAAATTTTGAGTCTTAAACCCTAAAATCCTAAATGCTAAATCCTAAATACTAAACCCTTAATCGTAAACCCTTAATACTAAACCCTTGATAAAGTTGAGATTTTAAAATTTTCAGGAATTTTAAAAAGTTGTGATTTCTAAAAAAATTTGATTTTCTAAAACGTCTGAAAAATTTTTGAAATAGTTGCTAGATTCGAAAAATGTTGGGATTTTCGAGATTTTTGAAAAAGTCAAGATATTTGAAAAATTCTAGAATTTTTATATTTAGGATTTTGAAAAATCTTAATTTTTTTAAAAGTAAGGATTTTAAGAAAATGATCATTTTTGATAAAGTTCAGATTATTTAATATTGTCACAATTTATGAAATAGTTTTGATTTTCAAAACGTAAAACCTAAACTCTAAATGCCAAACCTTAAACCATAAACCCTAAACCCTGATCCCTTGGCCATAAATCCTAAACCCTAAACCCTAAGCCCTAAACCTAAAAAATAAACCCTAAACCCCTAACCATGACCTTTAAACCCTAAACCCTAATCTCTAAACTCATAACATCAAACTATTGTAAATATCTTCCCCTAACCCTAAAACCTAATTCATAAACCCTAAACCTTGAACCTCAACACACAACCTTGAACTCTTAGCCTTGAGCCCTAATCCCTAAACCCTAAACACTAAACCCCAAACCCTGATCCCAAAAACCTAAACACTAAACACTAAATCCCCTTAGCCTTAAACCCTCAACATAGAAACCTTAAAATGGTTAGATTTGGAAAAATTTGGTATTTTCAAAAACATGGGATTTTCAAAAAGTCAAGAATTTAAAAAACTTGAGATTTTCAAAAAAGTTACAATTTTGAAGAAAGTTGTTATTTTTGAAAATATCAAGATTTAAAAAATGTCGGGAGTTTGAAAATGTTGAGATTTTCAAGCAAGTTTGGGTTTTCGAAAATTGAATACTTTGAAAAAGTCAAGATTTTTCAAAAGTTGGGATTTTCAAAAGAGTTGGGCTTTTCACATTTTTGAATAGTCTAGAATTTTTTAAAAGTCAAGATTTTTGAAAAACTCGACATTTTCAAACATGCTAGGATTTTTTACAAGACGAGATTTTAAATTTTTTGAGATTTTCCAAAAAGTCGTGATTTTGAAAAAGTGAGCTTTTTTGAAAAGTTAAGATTTATGAATCAGTCAGGATATTCAAAAAAGTCCCAATTTTTAATATTTGCAATTTTCCAAAAAATATAATTGTTTTAAAAAGTAAGAATTTTAGAAAAGGTCCACATTTTTTATAAAGTTGAGATTTTAGAAAATTCAAATAAATTTAAAGAGTTGGGATTTCTGAAAAAGTTTTCATTTTTCAAAACGTCACAATTTTTGAAATAGTTGTCATTTTCAAAAAAATTAGGATCTTTGAAAAAGTTATAATTTCAAAAAAGTCAAGATTTCAAAAATGTAGTGATGCACCAAAATTAACAGGAACTCTAAAAGGTCATAATTTGTGCTTCAAGTGTCCATTTGAGTTTTTTTATTTTTCAAACCACATGTTTCAATATTATCAAAACCCAAACCCTAAAACCTAATCCCTAAATCCAAACCCTAAACACTAAAGTCAAAAACCCTAAAACCTAATTCTTGATCCTCAAACCTTGAACCTCAACCCTAAACCCTAATCCCTAACCATGAACCCTAAGCCCTGAGCCCTAATCCTTAAACCCTAAACACTAAACCCAAGAATCCTTAGCCCAAAAACCTAAACCCTAAACACTAAATTCCCTAAGCCCAAAAACCTATACCCTAAACACTAAATCCCTTGAGCCCTAAACCCTCAACCTAGAAATCTTAAAATAGTTTAGATTCTGAAAAAGTAGGTATTTTGAAAAACTTGGGATTTTTAAAAATTCATGATTTTTAAAAACATCAGATTTTCAAAAAAGTCAGGACTTTTGAAAAAGTTTCAATTTTAAACAAAGTTGTTATTTTTGGAAACATTAAGATTTAAACAATCTTAAGACTTTGAAAATGTTTAGATTTTCAAACAAGTTTGGATTTTTGAAAAATAATTATTTAGAAAAAGTTTGAATTTATGAAATGTTGGGATTTTCAAAAGAGTTGGGCTTTTCACATTTTTAAGAGACTGGATTTTTTTTAAAAATATGAAATTTTAAAAAATGTTAAGATTTTTGAAAAGATGAGATTTTAAAAATATTTAGATTTTCCAAAAAGTCATGATTTTGTAAAATTGAAGATTTTCGAAAAGTCAAGAATTTTTTAAAAGTCGGGATTTTCAAAAAAGTCAAGATATTGGAAAATGTTGGAATTTTTAAAATGTCAAGATTTTTGGAAAAGTCAAGATTTTAGAATAAGTCAGGATATTTGAAAAAGTCCCTATTTTTAATATTTGTGATTTTTGAAAATATATTATTTTTTAAAGAGTTAAGGATTTTTTAAAAAAGTCAGCATTTTTGATAAAGATGATAATTTAGAAAATTAAGGAATTTTTAAAAAGTTGGGATTTCTGGAAAAGTTTTGATTTTCGAAAAATTTGGGATTTTCAAAAAAGTTATAATCTCAAAAGACTCAAGATTTCAAAAACGTAGTGATGTGCCAAAAGTAGCAAGAAATTGAAAAGGTCATAACTTGTGCTCCGGGTGTCCATTTGAGTAAATTTTTTTAAACCACATGTTTCAAAAAAACTCAACTTTTTTAAAATATTAGGATTTTCAATAAAATTCAGGAGTTTGAATAATTTAGATTTTCCAAAAATTCTTCATTTTTGAATATGTCATGATTTAAAAATTCTTTATTTTCCAAAAAGTTGTGAATTAAAAAAATAGGATTTTTAAAGAATTTGCAATTTTAAAAAAGATAGAATTTCATAATTATAAAAAAATTTGAATTTAATTTTTTTAGGGTTTTTTAAAAAGTTGAGATTTTGAAAAAAGTCAGGATTATAAAAAGGTTGGGAATTCGAACAAAAATTGGGATTTTAAAAAACTCATGATTTCCAAAAAGCCAAGAATTTTGAGAAAGTTGGGATTTTCAAAAAAGACAATATTCTCAATAAAGGTGTAATTTTATAATAAGTCTGCAATTACAAAACTAAAGAGATTTTTAAATCCCAATAGTTTTGAATATCCTTTTTTTTAAATCCTAACATTTTAAAAATCTTAACTTTTTTAAAATTCCAACTTTTTATAAAATCAGAACTTTTTTGAAAATTATTTTATTTTAAAAATCATGAGTTAAAAATTGTGAACTTTTTAAAATCATAACTTTATCACTTTCAAAATCTTTGAAAATACAGACTTTTTCAAAATCGTAACTGTTTCAAAATCAGGATATTTTTGAAATCGTGACTTTTTCAAAATCACAAACCCTAATTCCTAAACCCAAAAACATGAAACCTGAGTCGTAAACGCTAAACCTAAACCCCGAAATTCTAAACACTAAGCCATAAACACATAACCCTTACAACTGAATCCTAAACCATAAACTATAAACCCAAATCCCTAAATCATTTTACCTAAACTCTAAACCTTAAACCTTAAACCCTAAACCCTAAACCATGATCCATGAGCCATGAAGCCTAAACCCTAAACCCTAAACCTCTAACCCTAAACAATGAACCCTAAAACCTTAGGCCTAACCCTTAACCGTATACCTTGAACCATGACCGCCATCGACCCTTAACCATGACACTAAGACCTAAATCCTTAAGCCTTACCCCTACACCCTAAACCTTAAACTTTGAGATGGTTGTACCCTAAAACCCTAAACTTTAAGTTCTAATGATCTCCTAAACACTAAATTTTGAGTCTTATACCATAAAACCATAAATACTAAACCCTCAATCATTAACCATAAGTTTTGAAACCCTAAGTGCAAAACCCTCAACCATAAACTCTTGAAACGTAAACCCTAAAACTTGAGCCCTAATTTAAATCCTTAAAGGTCAATGATTTTTACCCTACATGTTAAACCTTAAACTTTGAGGTTTGTGCACCTAAAAACCCTAAACTTTAAGCTCTAATTTCTCCTAAACACTAAATTTTGAGTCTTATACCATAAAACCATAAATACTAAACCCTCAATCGTTAACCATAAGCCTTAAACCCTAAGTGCAAAACCCTCAACCATAAACCTTGAACCGCAAACCCTAAAACTTGAGCCCTAATCCCTAAACCCTAAAACCTAATTCTTAAACACTAAACATTGATCCCCGAAGGTCTGAACTACAGTTTGTTTTTGAACCCTAAATTTAACCTTGAGCCCTAAGCCCTAATCGCTAAACTATAAACAATAAACCCTAAACCCTAAACACTAAATCCTTTGAGCCCTAACCTAAACTCTGAACCTAGAAACCTTAAAATAGTTTGATTTGGAAAAACCACTGGTATTTTGAAAAACTCAAGATTTTTTAAAAGACGGGATTTTAAATAATTTGAGATTTTCCAAAAGTCGTGATTTTTAAAAAAGTAAGGATTTTTGAATAAGTCAGGTTATTGAAAAAAGTCCTGATTTTTAATAGTTGCGATTTTTGAAAAATATAATGTTTTTAAAAAGTAAGGATTTTTAAAAAAGTCAACATTTCTAAAAAGTTTTGATTTTCAAAAATGTCGTGATTTATGAAATAGTTGCGATTTTTGAAATAGTTGGGATTTTGAAAAATTTATAGTATCAAAAGACTCAAGATTTTAAAAATGTAGTGTTGTGCCAAAATTAGTAGGAATTCCAAAAGATCCGAGTGTCTGTTTGAGTCTTTTTTATTTTTTGAAATCACATGTTTTGAAAATCTCGAACCCAAAACCCTAAAACCTAAGCCCTAAATCCTAACTCTAAGCCCTAAACCCTAAACCCCAAAACTCTAAAACCTAATTCATAATCCTCAAACCATTAACCTCAACCCTAGTCCCTAAACCATGAACCTTAAACTCTGAGCCATAATCCCTAATCCCTAAACCCCGAATCTTGAGCACAAAATCCTAAACCCTAAATACTAAATCCCCTAAGCCCTAAACCCTCAAAATAGTTAGATTTGTAAAAAGGCTGTATTTTGAAAATTTTGGGATTTTCAAAAATTCAATTTTTTTTGAAAAAGTCAAGATTTTCAAAAAAGTGGGTTTTGGCTTAGGGCTCACGGTTCATGGTAAAGGTCTAGAGTTTAGGGTTAGGCCTAAGGACTTAGGAATCACTATTTTGGGTTTAGTGTTTAAGGCACAATGGGTTAGGGGTTTGAAAGGGTTTATTTTTAAAATCTTAGGATTTTTAGGGTTTTGGCTTCTAAAATGGCTGGCTTTAGGGTTTATGGTTTAAGGGAGTTTAGGTATTACGATTTAAGGATTGAGGTTTATGGTTTATGGTTGAGGGTTTACGGTTTAAGATTCAGTGTTAAGAATTTTGTGTTTATGGTTTAGGATTTAGGATTTAGGATTTAAATTGCAACTTTTAAAAGTCTAAGGATTTAAAATAGTGAGATTTGGAAAAAGTTGGTATTTTTAAAAGTTTGGATTTTCAAAAATTCAAGATATTTAAAAACTTGATAGTTTCAAAAAAGTCATGACTTTTGAAAAAGTGAGCAATTGTAAAAAGTCTATTAAAAAAATGTTCAGACTTTCAAAATTTTAGTCGGTGGTTCGGGATCAAGATTAACAGTTTTAGAATTAGGTTTTAGGGTTTGGGGTTCGAGGTTTACAGTTGATGGTAAATTTAGGATTTGCCATTAAGGGTTTTAGGATTTAAGACTTAGAATTTATGGTTTAGGAGCAGTTAGAGCTTAAGGTTTAGGGTTTATAGGGTATAGAGCTTAGAGTTTAGGGTTTAGGGCATAGTGGTCAGGCTTTAGGGCTTAGGACTCAATGTTCATGGTTAAGGTTCCATGGCTCAGGGTTTGAGGTTCGGGGTTATGAGTTTAGGGTTTAGGGTTTAGTTCTCTAGCTAAACATTTAGGGTTTAGGATTTAGGTCTCTATTTAAACGTTTAGAGTTTTGGCTTAGGGCTCACGGTTCAAGGTATAGGGTTTAGGGTTTAGGGTAAGGCCTAAGGCTTTAGGGTTCACTTTTTAGTGTTTATGGTTTAAGGCTCAAGGTTAGGGTTTAGTGTTTTGGCTTCATGTCTCAAGGATCAGGGTTTTGGGTTTATGGTTTAAGGTTTGTGGTTTAGAGTTTAGGTATTACGATTTAGGGATTTGTGTTTATGGTTTATGGCTGAGGGTTTAGGGTTTTGGTATTAGGGGTTAAGGATGTTAGGGTTTATGATTTAGCGTTTACGACTCAACTTTTAAGGATTAGGGTTTAGGGGTCATGATTTCAAAAATATCCTAATTTTGAAACAGTTACAATTTTGAAAAAGTCATGATTTTCAAAAAGTCTGTGTTTTCAAAGATTTTAAATGTGATAAAGTCATGAATTTAAAAAGTTCACACTTTAAAAAAAACTTGTGAGTTTTTAAAAATTCATAATTTTTGAAAAAGTCACAATTTTATAAAAAGTTGGAATTTTGAAAATGTTAGGATTTTTTACAAAAATAAGATATTCAAAACAGTTTGGATTTTAAAAAAAATTATGTTTTGTAATTATCAGCTTATCCTGACTTTTTTGAAATCCAATTTTTGTTCAAAATCCCAAACTTTTCATCATCATGCCTTTTTGGAAATTCTCAACTTTTTCAAAAACCCTAAATTTTTGAAATTCAAACTTTTTTAAAATTATGAAATTCTATCTTTTTCTTAAATTGTAAATTCTTAAAAATCATAATTTTTTTAAATTCAAATTTTTTTGGAAAATAATAACTTTTTAACAGATCAATTAAAAATCTAGAATTTCTAGAAAATCTAAATAATTCAAAATCAAGACTTTTTTTTTAAAAATCCTGATATTTTAAAAAATTGAGATTTTTGAAACATGTAGTTTAAAACAAATGGACTCAAATGGACACCTAGGGGACAAGTTATGACCCTTTCAAGTTCCTACTAATTTTGGCACATCACTACATTTTTGAAATCTTGACTATTTTGAGATTATAAGTTTTTGAAAATACCAACTTTTTCAAAAATTGTAACTATTTCAAAATCGGTGACATTTTCGAAAATCAAGACTTTTTAGAAATCCCAAGTTTTTAAAAATCCTAAACTTTTTAAATTTCAACTTTATCTTATATCTTGACTTATAAAAAAATCCTGAATTTTTCAATAATCTTGACATTTTAAAAATGCCAACATTTTCCAAAATCTTATCTTTTTGGAAAATTTTCAATTTTATAAAATCACGAATATTTGGAAAATCTCAATTTTTTTAAAATCCCGTGTTTTCAAAATTCCTAACTTTTATGATAATGTTGAGTTTTTCAAAAATCTTGAGTTTTAAAAAATCTTGACTCTTGAAAAATGCAAAAGCCCAAATTTTCAAATATTCCAACTTTTCAAAAATCTAGACTTTTTTAAAATATTCAGTTTTTCTTAAACTCCAAATTGTTTGAAAATCTGAACATCTTCAAATTCCCAACATTTTAAAAATCTTGATGTTTTTGAAAATAACAACTTGGTTTAAAATTGCAAATTTTTCAAAAGTCGTGACTTTTTTAAAAATCTCAAGTTTTTCAAAATACCAACTTTTTCCAAATCTGACTATTTTAAGGTTTTTAGGTTGAGGGTTTAGGGCTCAGGTGATTTAGAGTTTAGGGTTTATGTTTTTGTGCTCAGGATTCAGGGTTTAAGGTTTAGTTTTAGGATTTAGGGATTAGGGCTCAAGGCTCAGGGTTAAGGGTTTAGAGTTGAGGTTCGAGGTTCAGGGATCACAGTTTAAGGTTTAAGAATTAGGTTTTAGGGTTATGAATTACGACTTATGTTTTAGTGTTTGGGGTTTTAGGTATGTGATTAAGGATTTTACACTTAGGGTTTAGGGCTCATGGTTTACGGTTGAGGGTTTTGCACTTAGGGTTTAAGGCTCATGGTTTACAATTGAGGGTTTTGTAATTAGTATTTAGCATTTAGAGTTTTAGGGTTCAAGACTCAGAATTTAGGGTTTAGGAGCAATTAGAGCTTAAGGTTTAGGGTTTATAGGATATATGGCTCAGAGTTTAGGATTTAGAGTTTTGTCTTAAGGATCATGGTTCAAGGTATAGGTATAGGGTTTAGTGTTAGGCCTAGGGGTTTATTGTTCACTTTTTAGGGTTTAGGGTTTTAAGGCTCAGGGTTTAGGGTTTAGGGTTAAGAGTTTATGCTTCATACGTCAAGGATCTCATGGTGTAGGGTTTATGGTTTAAGGTTTGGGGTTTAGAGTTTAGGTATTATGATTTAGGGATTTTTGTTTATGGTTTATAGCTGAGGGTTTAGGGTTAAGAGTTTAGGCTTCATGCCTCAGGGATCAGGGTGTAGGGTTTATGGTTAAAGGTTTGGGCTTTAGAGTTTAGGTATTATGATTTAGGGATTTGTGTTTATGGTTTATAGCTG
Organism: Taxus wallichiana var. yunnanensis; assembly: GCA_018340775.1. Taxonomy (NCBI): domain Eukaryota; kingdom Viridiplantae; phylum Streptophyta; class Pinopsida; order Cupressales; family Taxaceae; genus Taxus; species Taxus wallichiana. The sequence continues at coordinate 495,714,967 of CM031237.1, read as the reverse complement.
AGGGTTTATGGTTTAAGATTCAGTTTTAAGGGTTCCTGATTTATTCAAAAATCCCAACATGTTCAAAAAAATTGACTCTTTTGAAATTCCTGAATTTTGAAAAATCTTGAATTTTTCAAAAAAATCACTTTTACAAAATCACGACTTTTTGAAAATCTCAAAAAATTTAAAATCCCATCTTTTAAAAATTCCTAACTTTTTTGAAAATGTCGAGTTTTTCAAAAATCTTAAGTTTTTTTAAAATCCAGACTCTTATAAAATCTTGACTCTTCAAAAAAGCAAAAAGCCCAACTCTTTCTAAAATCCCAACTTTTCAAAAATGTGGACTTTTTTGAAATATTTATATTTCAAAACCTCGACTTATTTGAAAATCTGAACATTTTCAAAGTCCCAACATTTTTTAAACCTTGTTTTCAAAAATAATAACTTTGTTTAAAATTGCAACTTTTCAAAAGTCATAATTTTGAATTTCTTAAAATCCCATGTTTTTAAAAATACCGACTTTTTACAAATCTAACTATTTTAAGTTTCCTAGGTTGAGGGTTTAGTGTTTAGTGTTTAGGGTTTAGGTTTTTGGGCTCAGATTTAGGGTTTATGGTTTAGGGATAAGGGTTAAGGGTTAAGGGTTGGGGATCAAAGTTTAGGGTTTAAGAATTCAGTTTTAGGGTTTCAAATTTATGGCTTAATTTTTAGGGTTTGGGGTTCGAGGTTTATGGTTATGGGTATTGCATTTAGGGTTTAGGGCTCATGGTTTATGATTGAGGGTTTAGTATTTACGATTTAGCATTTAGGGTTTAGAAGTAATTAGAGCTTAAGGTTTAGGGTTTATAGGGTATAAGGCTTAGAGTTTAGGGTTTATAGGGTTTAGGGTGTAGGGGTCATGGTTTATATGGTTTAGGTCTTAATGTTCTTGGTCGAGGGTCCATGGCTACAGGTTTGAGGTTCGGGGTTATGAGTGTAGGGTTTAGGGTTTATGGTTTTGGCTTAGGGCTCACAGTTCAAGGTATAAGGTATAGGGTTTAGGTTTAGGCCTAAGGCTTTAGGGTTCACTATTTAGGGTTTAGGGTTTAAGGCTCAGGGTTAGGGGTTTAGGGCTTAGTGTTTAGGGTTTAGGCTTCATGGCTGGGGAACAAGGGTTTATGGTTTATGATTTAAAATTCAGGGTTTAGAGTTTAGGTTTTACGATTTAAGGATTTGGGTTTATGGTTTATTTCTGAGGGTTTAGGGTTTAGTATTTAGTGTTAAGATTTTATGGTTTATCGTTTAGGATTTAGGGTTTTGGGTTTAGCATTCCCCACATATTTTCAAATTGCTTCTTTTTTCAAAATATGTCTATTGTAAAAATCCTAACTTTCTCAAAATTCTTGGCTTTCCAAAATCACAAATTTTTTGAAATCCCAATTTTTGTTTGAAATCTAAACCTTTCCATAATCCTGAATTTTTAGAAAATCTTAACTGTTTCAAAAACCCTAAAATATTTGAAATTCAAAATTTTTAGAATTACAAAATTCTATCTTTTTCTAAAACTGTAAATTATTTAAAATCCTAAATATTTTGAAATTCACAACTTTTTTGAAAATAATGAGTTTTTCCAAAATCATGACATATTTAAAAATCTAGAAATTCAAGAAAATCTAAATTATTCGAACTCCCGACTTTTTTTTTGAAAATTCTGATATTTTAAAAAAGTTGAGATTTTTGAAACATGTGTGGTTTAAAAAAACGGACTCAAACAGACACTTGGAGCACAACTTGTGACCTTTTCAAGTTCCTGCTAATTTCGGTGCATCACTACATTTTTGAAATATTGAATCTTTTTAGATTAGAACTTTTTTAAAAATCCCAACATTTTAAAAAATCGTAACTATTTAAAAAATCATGATGTTTTAGAAAATATATTTTTTAGAAATCCGAAGTTTTTAAAAATCCCTGAATTTCCTAAATCTCAACTTTATCGAAAATATTGACTTTTTGAAAATCCTTACTTTTTAAAAAAATATATTTTTTCAAAATCACAAATAATAAAAATAGGGACTGTTTTGAAAATTGGACCTTTTTCTAAAATCTTTACTTTATTTAAAATCCTTACTTTTTAGAAAATATTTACTTTTACAAAATCACAAATTTTTGGATACTCTCAAATTTTTCAAAATCTCGTCTTTTCAAAAATCCTAACTTTTTTGAAAATATAGTTTTTCAAAAAATTGAGATTTTCAAAAATTAGACTCATCAAAAATTTTGACTCTTTAAAAATGTGAAAAGCTCAACTCTTTTGAAAATCCCAACTTTTAAAAAATCCACACTTTTTCAAACTATTCATTTTTCGAAAATCCCCAACTTGTTTTTAACATTTAGGGTTTAAGATTCAAAATTTAGGGTTTAGGAGTAATTAAAGCTTAAGGTTTAGGGTTTATAGGGTATAAGGCTAAATTTTAAGGGTTTAGGACTAAGGGTTTATATGGTTGAGGGTCCATGGCTCAGGGTTCGAGGTTCAAGGTTATGAGTTTAGGGTTTAGGGTTTAGGTCTCTAGCTAAAGATTTAGGGTTAGGGATTTAACTTAGGGCTCACGGGTTTAGGGTTTATGGCTTAGGGTTTAGGACTTATAAGTCATGGTTTAGGAATCAGGGTTTAGAGTTTAGGTTTTACGATTTAGGGATTTAGGCTTATGGTTTATGGCCAAGGGTTTATGAATCAGTGTTAAGAGTTTATGAGTTAATGATTGATGGTTTTTGGCTTAGTGTTTAGTGTTTATGACTCAGGTTTTTTAGTGTTTAGGAGGTCACGATTTTGAAAAAGTCACAATTTCAAAAATATCTCGATTTTTAAGCAATTATGATTTCAAAAAAGTCTGGAGTTTCAGAAAGTTTGTATTTTCAAATTTTTTGAAAGTGATAAAGTCATGAATTCAAATAGATCATAATTTTAAAAAAACACGTGATTTTTTAAAAATTCACAATTTTCGAAAAAGTCACAATTTTATAAAAATTTGGAATTTTAAAAAAGTAAAGATTTCAAAAATGTTAGGATTTTTAGAAAAATTAGGATATTCAAAAAAGTTGGGAATTAAAATTCTCTTTAGTTTTGTAATTTTTGGCTTATTTGAAAATTACACCTTTTTTCAAAATACTGCTTTTTTAAAATCCCAACTTTCTCAAAATTCTTGGCTTTTTCGAAATCACAACTTTTTGAAATCCCATTTTTTTGAAATCCCAACCTTTTTATAATCCTGATTTTTTAAAATCTCAACTTTTTCAAAAACGCTAAAATTTTGGAAATTTGAACTTTTTAAGAATTATGAAATTGTATCCTTTTCTAAAATTGCAAATTATACTTTTTCGAAAATCACAAACATTAAAAATTAGGGTTTTTTCAATTATCCTGACTTATTCAAAATTCATATCTTTTTGAAAAATCTTAATGTTTTAAAAATCCCAACATTTTCTAATATCTTGAATTTTTTGAAATTCTTACTTTCGAAAATCCTGACTTTTTTGAAAATCTTCACTTTTACAAAATCATGATTTTTTGGAAAATCAATTTTTTAAAATCCCATGATTTCCAAAATCCTAACTTTTTTCAAAACGTCGAGATTTTTAAAAAAATGACTTTTTCATAAATCTATACTCTTCAAAAATGCAAAAAGTCCAACTGTTTCAAGAATCCCAACTTTTTAAAAATCTTGACTTTTTCGAAATATTCATTTTTTGAAAACCCCAACTTTTTTAAAAATATGAAAATTTTCAAAGTTGATGAGGCCATAAATTGGTCATAAATTACCATTATCTTGTTATTCCAAGTTACCTTTGAAAGTGGATTTAAATGTAATCTAGGAATTTATAGTTTGCTTAAAATAAAATATAGGATATATATCTTGTTCATTATTTAGAAATCTTTTTTTATTTATTTTGTTGACTAATCCTATTGATTATTTGGGAAAAGATGAAAAGTCTTGTGTATGTAGGCCATAAAGAAAAGATAATGATAGTATTGGGAAAAATGGAATTAATCATGAACAATATATTTAAAATCAGATCTGATTTTATATTCAGATTCCTATCAAAATATTAATCAAATTTAAAAAATAATCATCTCAATCCGAGGTCACCTGCAAAAGTTATAGTTGTTTTAAGTCAGTTCTAAACTCGTAAAGTTAGTTCTGGAACTCACAGAGTTAGTTCCAGAACTTGCAGGTTTATTCTGGAACTCACAGATTTAGTTCTAGAACTTATATCAATTGAATGCCAGTAGTTCTGGAACATTCAATTCGTGGAAAATCAGATTTAGTTCTGAAACTTGCATTTAAGGAATGATAGCTTTAGTTCTAGAACTTACATCAATAGAATGATAGTTATTGAGGGATTGTGAAAACTCAGAGATTCCAATGGGAAATATGAGAGAAATTTTTGTTCATAGCAATGTGTTTAACAAAAAAACATTTAGATTTGCTACAGGTTTTACCAATGAAGAGAGATTTAACTTTTAGTGAGCTGCAGTTCAAGGAAACGTGTATCAGATGAGTACTAAAAGTTTCATAAATAGAATCAAAAAAGTCAAATGGAAAATTTGAGATAGGTTTTTATTCATAGCAATGTGTTTAACAAAAACCTCATTCAAATTTGCTAAAGGTTTTACCAATCAAGAGAAATCTTACTTTTAGTGAATTATAGTTTGAGGAAAAAGTGTATTTGACAAATGTCAAATGTTCCACAATAAAAAATAGCAATGTCAAATGGAAAATCCGAGAAAGGTATTTTGGTGAAAATCATATTTTATGGAAAATCCTCCTTCCAATAATGTAGAGAAATAAAATCATTATGATTCTTGTTACCGAAAAGCAAGGAGAAGATTTGGGAGTAAATCTTCTTAAAATAAGTGAAAGAATTGACTTCGATAATATATTTCTCTAAATATTTTTTTTGAAATGGAGATCTTAGATGTTAAGTTTGAAATAAAGATAAGATCAAATTGTATTTCCTAAAATAAGGAGTTGGTTAGATGCATGAATTATAAATGCAACCTTCCACACTTAGATATGTAATGTTTTTCTCCAAAGAAGTAAGGATCTATTCTTTCCTCTCAAATATTCTGTAGTCTTGAGATCTCAGAAGTATGATTTAAATCTTCTTCCAAGGAATGAGCTGGCCACTCATTCCAAGAAAGATGGATCCATATTTTTATATTTATGTTTATTCATTTGTCTTTAATTCATTCTGTTGTATTGTTTTTATCTTTGTATTGTGAAAATTCAGTCTGTTGTAAACTTGCAGGTGTTTCATTCAATTATTTTTATTTTTAATTCAACAATTTTATTTATGCAAGTTTCATTTCTTTCATACAACATTTATTTATGCAAAAGTGATTTGCTTTATGCAAGCATGCCTTTATATTCCTGTAAGTGTGCTTTTAAATTTCTGCATGTGTGATTTATTTTATGCAAGTTTGGATTGTGTTTAAAGAATTTATTTTTCAAGATCTTCTCTTAATGCATACAGCCTTTGGACACCAACCTGGATTGACATTTTTAATGGCGAGGATTGACGACCCTCAACAAAAGTCCCAACATTTTTTAAATCTTGATATTTTCAAAAATAAAAACTTTGTTAAAAATTGCAACTTTTTCAAAATTCATAAACTGTTTGAAAATCTCAAGTTTTTGAAAATCCTAAATTTTTCAAAAATCTTATGTTTTTGAAAATACCAACTTTTTCCAAATCTAACTATTTTAAGGCTTTTAGGTTGAGGGCTTAGATTTTTAGGCTCAGGATTTGGGGTTCAGGGTTTATTGTTTAGGGTTTAGGGATTAGAGCTCAGCACTTAGGGTTCAAGGTTCATGGTTCGGAGATCAAGGTTTAGGGTTTAATAATTAGCTTTTAACATTTTGGGTTTTACGGTTTAGGGTTTAGGGATTAGGATTTAGGGCTCAAGTTTTAGGGTTTGGGGTTCAAGGTTTAGGGTTGAGTGTTTTGAATTTAGGGTTTAGAGCTCATGGTTTATGATTGAGGGTTTAATATTAAAGATTTAGCATTTAGGGTTTTAGGGTTTAAGACTCAGAATTTAGGGTTTAAGAGTAATCAGAGCTTAAGGTTTTAGGTTTAAAGGATATAGGGTTCATTATTGAGGGTTTAGGGTTTAGGTCTCAGTGTTCATGGTTGAGGGTCCACGGCTCAAGGTTTGAGGTTTGGGATTATAAATTTAGGGTTTAGGGTTTAGGTCTCTAGCTAAATCTTTAAGGTTTAGGGTTTTGGCTTAGGGCTCACAGTTCAAGGTATATAGGGTTTAGGGTTAGGCGTAAGGCTTTAGGGTTTATGGTTTAAGGTTTGGGGTTTAGAGTTCAGGTTTTATGATTTAGGGATTTGTGTTTATGGTTTATTGTTAAGGGTTTAAGGTTTAGGAATTATTAGTGTTAATGGTTTATGGTTTAGGATTTTGGACTTAGTGTTTAGGATGTTGGGGTTTAGCGTTTAGTGTTTAGAGTTTAGGGGTCGCTATTTTGAAAAGTCACGATTTAAAAAATAATCCAATTTTGAAATAGTAAGGATTTCAAAAAAGTCCTTATTTTCAAAAAGTTTGTATTTTCAAAGATTTTGAAGGTGGTAAAGTCATGAATTTAAAAAGTTCACAATTTAAAAATACTCGTTTAAATAATAACTTTGTTTAAAATTGTAACTTTTTCAAAAGTCACGACGTTTTTGAAAATCTCAAGTTTTGGAAAATCTTGACTATTTTAAGGTTTCTAGGTTTAGGGTTTAGGTTTTTGAGCTCAGGATTAAGGATTTAGGATTTAGGGATTAGGGCTCAGGGCTTAGAGTTCAGGGTTAGGTGTTAAGGGTTTAGGGTTCGAGGATCAAGGTTTAGGGTTTAAGAATTAGGTTTTAGGGATTTGGGGTTTAGGATTTAAGGTTTAGGGTTAGGATTTAGGGATCAAGTTCGAGGTTTATGGTATTGGGGTTCGAGGTTTATGGTTGAGGGTTTTGCATTTAGGGTTTAGGGCTCATGGTTTACGATTGAGGGTTTTAAGGTTTAGGAACTACTAGTGCTTAAGGTTTAGCTATTATAAGGTATAGGGCTCAATGTTTAGGGTTTAGGGCTAAGGCTGAGGGATCAGGCTTTAGGGTTTATGGTTTAACGTTTGGAGTTTAGAGTTTAGGTTTAACAATTTAGGGATTTGGGTTTATAGCTTATGGCAGAGGGTATAGGGTTTAGGATTCGGTGTTAAGGGTTTATGGTTTAGGGTTTAGGGTTTAGGATTTAGGGATCGTGATTTTGAAAAAGTCACAATTTCAAAAATATCCCAATTTTGAAACAGTTAGGATTTTGAAAATGTCATGCTTTTAGAAAAATTTGTATTTTCCAAGATTTTGAAAGTGATAAAGTCATGAATTTAAAAAGTTCACAATTTTTAAAAAACTCGTGATTTTTTAAAAATACATGATTTCTAAAAAGTCGTAATTTTATAAAAAGTTGAAATTTTGTAAAACCCTATACCTTAAAACCCTAAACCCTATACCTGGAACCATGAGACCTAAGCCAAAACCTTAAAACCTAAACATTTAGCTAGAGACCTAAACCCTAAACCCTAAACTCATAACCCGTGAACCTCTAACCCTGAGCCATGGACCCTCAACCATGAAAACTGAGACCTAAACCCTAAACTCCAAGCCCTCTACCCTATAAACCCTAAACGTTAAGCTCTAATTACTCTTAGACATTAAATTTTGAGTCTTAAAACTAAAACCCTAAAAGCTAAATCCTAAATACTCAACCCTAAATACAAAACACTCAACGATAAACCTCGAAACCTAAACTCTAAAACCCTAAAACCTAATTCTTAAACACTAAAATTGATCCCCAAACCCTGAACCTCAACCCTTAACCCTTAATCCTAAGCCCTAAACTCTAATCCCTAAACTTGAAATCTAAATCCTTGAGCCATAAACCCTCAATGTAGAAACCTTAAAATAGTTAGATTTCAAAAAAGTTGGTATTTTTAAAAACCTAGGATTTTCAAAAAGTCAAGATTTTTGAAAAAGTCGGGATTATCAAAAATATCAAAGTTAGGATTTTTGAAAAAGTTGCAATTTTACACAAAGTTGTTATTTTTGAAAACATCAACATTTAAAATATATGGGGTCTTTCCAAATGTTCAGATTTTCAAACAAGTTAGGGTTTTTGAAACATGAATATTTTTCAAAAGAGTTGGGCTTTTCACATTTTTGAAGAGTTCGGATATTTGAAGATTCTAGATTTTTGAAAAAGTCAAGATTTTTGAAAAACTCGACATTTTAAAAAAAGTTAGGTATTTTGAAAAATCAAGATTTTCAAAAAAGTGACAATTTTTTAAAAGTCTAGATTTTGGAAAATATTGGGATATTTGAAAAATTTCCGACTTTCAATATTTGCAATTTTTGAAAAAATCTAATTTTTTTAAAAGGTAATGATTTTCAAAAAATTCAGCATTTTTGATAAATTTGAGATTTTAGAAAATTCAGGATTTTTAAAAATTTAGGATTTCTGAAATAGTTTGGATTTTCTACAACATCACGATTTTTTAAAAGGTTGGGATTTTCAAAAAAATATATTTTTCAAAAAGTTGTGAATTTAAAAAAAAAAGGATTTTAAAGAATTTGCAATTTTAGAAAAAGTTAGAATTTCATAATTCTAAAAAAGTTTGAATTTAAATTTTTTTAGGGTTTTTGAAAAACTAGAGGTTTTCAAAAAAGTCAGGATTATAAAAACATTCAGATTTTGAACAGAAATTGGGATTTCAAAAAATTCGTGATTTCGAAAAAGCCAAGAATTTTGAGAAAATTGGGATTTTCAAAAAGGATAAGATTTTGAAAAAGTCAAGAATTACAAAACTGAAGAGATTTTTAAATCCCAACTGTTTTGAATGTCTTATTTTTTAAACATTTGAACATTTTCAAAAATTCCAACAATTTATAAAACTGCAATTTTTTTGAAAATTACAAATTTTAAAAAAATCACGAGATTTTTAAAATTCATGACTTTATCACTTTCAAATCTTTTAAAATAGAGTATTTTTTAAAGTCATGACTTTCTAGAAATCCTAACTGTTTAAAAATCATGACTTTTTCTAAATCATGACCCTAAACCGTAAAACCTGAAATTTGAGTCATAAACGCTAAACCCTAAACCCCAAAATCCTAAACATTAAGACCAAAACCTTGAATCCTAAATCATAAACCATAAACCCTTAACTCTAAATCCTAAACCTAAATCCCTAAATCATAAAACCTAAACTCTAATCCCCAAACCTTAAACCATAAACTCTAAACCATAATCCTTGAGCCATAAAGCCAAAACCCTAAACCCTAAAGTATTAAACCCTAAACTCCTAACCCTTAGCATTAATTCCTAAACCCTTAAAAGTGACCCTAAAGCCTTAGGCCTCACCGTATACCCTATACCTTGAACCGTGAGCCCTAAAAAAAAACCGTAAACTCATAACCCCGAACCTCGAACCCTGAGCCATGGACCCTCAACCATGACAACTGAGACCTAAACACTAAATTTTGACTCTTCAACCGTAAATGCTAAATCCTAAATACAAAACCCTCATACGTAAACCATGAGCCCTAAACCCTAAACCCAAAAACCCAAAACAATAAAACAAAATTCTTAAACCCTAAACCTTGATCTCCATACCCTGAACCTCATTCTTAACCCCTGAAACATGATCCCTGAGCCCTGAGCTCTAATCCCTAAACCCTAAACACTAAAATTTAAACCCCAAATCCTAAGCCAAAAAACTTAAACCCTAAACACTAAATCCCCTGAGCCCTAAACCCTCAACCTAGAAACCTTAAAATAGTTAGATTCAGAAAACGTTGGTATTTTGGAAAACTTGGGAATTTTTAAAACTCAAGATTTATGAAAAATTCAAGATTTTTAAAAATTTTAGATTTTCAAAAAAGATGCAATTTTAAACAAAGTTTTTTTCTAACATCAAGATTTTAAAAATGTGGGGACTTGGATAATGTACATATTTTCAAACAAGGTTGGGGTTTTCGAAAAAGTCAAGATTTTAAAAAAATTGAAATTTTTGAAAGAGTTGGGCTTTTCAAATTTTTGAAGAGTCAGGGATTTTGAAGAGTTTGGATTATTGGAAAACTTGACATTTTCAAAAAAAAATTAGATTTTTGAAAAGACCCGATTTTTAAAAATTTGAGATTTTCCAAAAAGTTGTGATTTTTTAAAAGTGAATATTTTCGAAAAAGTCAAGTTTTTGAAAAGTCGGGATTTTCAAAAAGTCAAGATTTTGGAAAATGTTGGGATTTTAAAATGTCAATTTTTTTGAAAAATTCAGGAGCTTTGAATAAACCCTAAACCCTAAACCATGATCCCTGAGACATGAATCCTAAACCCTAAAATATAAACCCTAAACCCCTAACCCTAAGCCTTAAACCCTAAAGCCTTAGGCCTAACCCTAAACCCTATACCTTGAACCATGTTCCCTAAGCCAAAACCTTAAACCCTAAACTCATAATCTGGAACCTCAAATAAAAATTGGGATTTCAAAAAAGCCAAGAATTTTGAGAAAGTTAGGATTTTCAAAAAGACAAGATTTTGAAAAAAGGTGCAATTTTCAAATAAGTTGGGAATTACAAAATTGAAGACATTTTTAAATCCCAACTATTTTGAATATCCTAATTTTTAAAAATATCCTAACATTTTTAAAATTCCAACTTTTTATAAAATCTTTCAAAATACAGACTTTTTGAAAATCATGACTTTTTCGAAATCCTAACAATTTCAAAATTTTGATAATTTTGAAATCATGAATTTTTATAAATGTTTAACCCTAAACCCTAAACCATATACCTTGAACCGTAAGCCCTAAGACAAAACCGTAAACCATAAACCTTGACCCCTACGCCCTAAACCTTAAACTCTAAGGCTTATTCCCTATAAACCCAAAACCTTTATTCCTAAACCCTAAATGCTAAATGTTAAATACTATACCCTCAATAGTAAACCATCAGCCCTAAACCTTAAATTTAAAACCCTTAACCATAAACCTCAAACCCCAAACCCTTTACCTTGAATCTCAACCCTAAACCCTGAATCTTGAGCCCAAAAACCTAAACCCTAAACACTAAATCCCCTTAGCCCAAAACCCTCAACCTAGACTTAAATAGTTAGATTTGGAAAAAGTTGGTATTTTGAAAAATTTGGGATTTTCAAAAGTTGAGATTTTAAAAAGTCAAGATTTTTAAAAAAGTCAAGATTTTCAAAAACTTGAGATTTTCCAAAATGTTGCGAGTTTCGAAAAAGTTACAATTTTAAACAAAGTTGTTATTTTGAAAACATCAAGATATAAAAATGTTGGGAGTTCGAAAATGTTTAGATTTATAAACAAGTTGGGGTTTTCAAAAAATGAATACTTTGAAAAAGTCAGGATTTTGAAAATGTTGGGATTTTCTAAAGAGTTGGATTTTTAAAGAGTCTAGATTTTTGATAAAGTCAAGATTTTTTTAAAAACTTGACATGTTACAAAAAGTTAGGATTTTAAAAAGTTGAGATTTTAAAAAAATTGAGATTTTCCAAAAAGTCCTGATTTTATAAAAGTGAAGATTTTAAAAAAAGTCAAATTTTTTGAAAGTGTTGGGAGTTTTGAAACATCAATTTTTTTGAAAAAGTCATGATTTTTGAATAATTCAAGATATTTGAAAAAGTACCGATTTTTAATATTTGCCATTTAAAATTTATTCTATTTTTTTTAAATTAGGGATTTTCAAAAAGTCAGCATTTATGATAAAGTATAGATTTTAGAAAATTTAGGAATTTTTAAAAAGTTGGGATTTCTAAAAAAGTTTTGATTTTTAAAAACATCACGATTTTTGAAATAGTTGCGAATTTCAAAAATGTAGTGATGCACCAAAATTAGCAAAAACTTGAAAAGGTCATAAGTTGTGCTTCGGTGTCCGTTATTTTAAAACAACATGTTTCAAAAATCTCAACTTTTATAAAATATCAAGATTTAAAAAAGCCGGGAGTTTGAATAATTTAGATTTTCCATAAATTCTAGATTTTTGAATATGTCATGATTTTTAAAAAGTCATTATTTTCCAAAAAGTTGTGAATTTTAAAAATTAAGGATTTTAAAGAATTTGAAATTTTAGAAAATGATAGAATTTCATAATTCTAAAAAAGTTTGAATTTCAAAATTTTTAAGGATTTTGAAAAAGTTGAGATTTTCAAAAAGTCAGGATTATGAAAAGGTTTGGGATTTCAAACAAAAATGGGATTTCAAAAAAGTCATGATTTCGAAATAGCCAAGAATTTTGAAAAAGTTGGGATTTTCATAAAAGACAAGATTTTGAACAAAGGTGCAATTTTCAAATAAGTTAGTAATTAAAAACTTAAGAGATTTTTAAATCCCAAATGTTCTGAATATCCTATTTTTTTTTAAATCCTAACTTTTTATAAATCACAAGTTTTTGGAAAATCATAAATTTTTCAAAAATCAAGAAGAGTTATTATAAAAATTGTGAACTTTTTTAATTCATTACTTTATCACTTTCAAACAACAACTTGGCGCATATTATTGGAAGGTAGTTTTTCTCAGGCACAAGTGGAGTCCCAGATCAAAAATATGATTTTTAGGGATCATATGGTAGAATTAAGACATGAGACCCACATAATTAGATTCAAAATGCCATTTCCAGTCAAGATCATATAAAATTTCACCAATAAATTCCATCGGGAGCTCAAGTTATCTTCATTATAAGTTACCCTCTTAAAGGTAGTTTAGGACTTAGTCATTTTTTCGAGAGGACACGTGTCAGCACTAGGAGCTTGGCATGCATTCCCTGCCATCGGATCGGGCACCACGTGTCAGCTCCAGGACTACCGTGGAATTTGATGTCCATAGTGCACCTGAGGTGGGGGACATCAGACCTTGAAAAATGTGCCCAGCCCGTATGGAGAGTCTTCTAGACACCCACGTGATCACAGTTCAGCCCCCAGTGTGCATTTTTAGAGCATCCATTCCCTACCATTGGATCAGGTGTCACGTGTCACCTCCAGGACCACCGTGGAAATTGATGCCCCTTATGTACCTGAGGTGGGGCACATCAGACATGTAAAATTCTTCCCAACTCCTATGAGGAGTCATTTGGACACCCACGTGACTGAGTTTCATCCCCCAGGTGCATTTTTCAAGTAAATCACCTGCCGTCGGATTGAGGACACATGGCATCACCTTGACCACCATGGGACATCAGGGACATAAAAGTGTGCCCAACCCATCCATGTGCATGTTTTGAAAGTTTAAATCCAGCACTTAGCCATTTTCTTCCTCTTGTTTCTCCTTCAGAACTCCTTACCTTGTCATGGCTCCATGCGTGATTGTCCAGACACCCGGTCCACCATTGTTGCTCCGAACCAGCTCCGCCATGGCCATATAAACTCTTCAAACCATGAATGCATACCAATATTCAGGCCTCATAGAAAAATTGAGTGAAATGACGAAGAGAGAAAAATGGAGATTTTTTGCCAGATAACCGTGAAGTCACCGATTGAAAAATCCTCATATCTTGCAAAATACAAGTCAGATCGAGATACCGTCTTTTGCAGAATTCCTCATTTTTCAAGGTGATCAAGATCCAACAAACAAGAGGTCAAATGGTGTCTAGAATCATTTGCTCCAACAAAACCCTCACTTCGTGCACCGGCTCACATTCGTCGAATTTCCCATCATTCCGGCAATGGAAACGAGCTAAAAACTTGCACATGAGTTCCAAATGAAAAACCTATCGCAATGGATTTTTTTCATTGTAAACGGAGACAAAAACCAGGCCTACAAATTTTGAGCTCCATTAATGGCCGCCATGACAACTCTGCGCCTAAAGCCACTTCCAGGTCAAAATTTCAAAATTTATTTCAGGCATTCTAGTGGGCAAAACTATGTGAAATTTAGAGGGTGTGATCGTAATGACAAGAAGAGTCCAAAAAATTATGTTCCATCACAAATCGAGCACTAGAAACATACTTTCTAAAAATAGTAAGTTTTCCTATACATGCTTGCTATTTTTGGCAAATCTTCATCAAAAGTGGCTATATAGAAAGAGAAAGGCTAGAATGATTATTCAGAGCAGAAAATAGTGGAAATGACCATTGTCTAAAAATAGTAAGTCACACTCAATGGGCAGTTTTGGCACAATGGGACATTCAGAACTTCGTTGCATTTGGAGATTTCCATCAACGAGGATCAATAGACTTCATCGGGAGACATCCTCTTCTTCTTTTCTCTCCCTTTCTCTCCCCCCAACTTTCTCTCACTCTCAAATTTTCTAATTCTTCATTGGGGTTTACATTTTTTGATATACCTTTAAGTCACTTAAAAGTGACTTTAGAAACATAATGTAAATTAAGTCACCTTGCTATTATAAAAGGGACTTAAATATTTAAAGTGGAATATGAACAGTCTTAAGTAGTATTAAGGTATTCGAAAGCTCATGAGGAAGATAAAGAGTCATATTTTAGTCTATAAATTGTAAAGCCATTCCCATTTCAAAGGGTTGGTGATTGATCTTGTAAGTTCAAGAGTATATTGCACCTTGAGAGAACAAAGGAGACAGCCATTTTATTTTATTCCCCCCTTTCTCAATTTCTTCCATTTCTCCACTATGTAAAACTTTTGTCTAAGTAATCAATACAAGAAGAAGGAGTTTCTAGCTTTCTTTGACTAAGGGGTTTCATGATACTTTGTGTTCATCAAATTATATTTGGTCTTGTTGCTATTTGCGGGGTTGTTTCTTCTGATGAATTCATGTGTTAAAGTTTTTTAACTAGTGCGTGAAGGAATCTTATTTTCTACCTGCAGTATTAGTTCTCTTACCTCTTTTCTCACTCCCCTTTCCTACTCTACAAATGAAGACTTACCTAGCAAGAGATTGCTAGCTTTGCCGCAGGGTCAGTGGAGTGCCCTTGTTGGATCCTCGGTCGAAAGGCCACCACAGAAATCTACCTTTTCACATGCATCCACATACGGAAGCTACACCGGTTAAGTTAAGGGACTTGGATTCCTAGAGCATTGGCAAGAAATCCACAAGTTTTTTTACACAACAAATTTTCTCGCCAACAATTTTTGGCACCCACCGTGGGGCAGATTTAACAACATCTGCACCCAATATATGACCGCAAGGTCCCAAAAATTCAAAAAAAAAATAAAATATTGAAAAAATAAAAAAGGAGTTCATGAAAGTTTGTTGCCGAAAGATACACTGCTGATTTCTGCACATGACTTTTCACATTCTACAGTGCCCTTTCATGTTCCAACTACAGAAGTTTTCAAAAGCTAGCTGAAAGAAGATACACCAGGTTGAGCAGGTCGAGAGGTGTTGTTGATTCCAATTTTGAAGCTTTGAAAAATCAGCAAGAATGAATTAGAGATAATCCATACTTCTTCTCTCAAGCCTCCTCTCCATCTGGCACTTCGAGTAGTTCTCCTGGCAATCCTATCCAAACTCCTTCAAATTCTCCAATTTTTCAACCATCATTGAACATCGAGTTCGCAGAAGAAGAAGAATTTGAAGAAGCAAGAGCTGAAATAGAAGTAGAAGAAATGATGGCGGATGAAGAAGAAAGACCTCAACCCATTGTTCCATGGGGAAGGAATACAGCCCGGTTTGCTGTTGAACCCCTCTTCATGATCTACTAATGGGTTCTCGCAAGAACTTTCCAAAGTTCAAAGGTGAAACACACAACATCCTAAGAACACATTGATGCTTTCACGACATCATGTGGAATTCTTGGTGTCCAGCATGAAGATGTTGTTGTAAGATTGTTCATGGAGTCCCTCCAAGAAAAATTAGTAGAATGGTTTTACCTCCTACCTTCCTGACCTATCACTGGTTGGGATGACATTAAGGTTGCCTTTGAGGAAAGATTTAAATCAATGTAAGATTGTCAAGACCTTTTGGTGTAGTTGGATCAAATGAGGAAAGGAGAAAGTGAAACGATGAGAGACTTCGTGGTTCGTTTTAAACGATTGCTTCATAGGATACCGGAAGAAGATTCACCATCTCAGAACAATATCAAAAGATTCTTCATAAACACTCAATCATCGGAGGTAGGATTTCTCCTTTTAAGAGTTCAACCAAGGAACATTGTAGAAGCACAAAGGAGGGCCATTGAATTAGATGATGATCTCATCCTCTCTAGAAAGATCAAGAATCCATTAAAGGGTAAGGCCCAACATCCTGAAGATGAGAGAACTAATCCATCGCTGTAAAAGTTGGTGAATGAGATGGCCTCTTTAAAGAGGGAATTATTTGAAAAAGTTTCTTCTCAGAGAAGTAACAGAAATCAGATTGTATGAGCACCCCAAAGACTTGCCTTAGAGGCCCCACCCATGAATGTAAATTACAGATTTCAAGAAAGTGAAGAAGAGCTTGAACAAGAAAGTGGTGATTTGCAAGAAAGTGATGAGTTTGAGAATGATACACAAATCAGGTTTTGTGATTATTCTGGAGGTTATGAAGAAGATGCACCCAATTTCTCATGCATGGTATTCACTCGTTCTCAGTCTGAGAAAAGAGCATCTCCCTCCAATACTGCAAAAGAAAAGAAGTTTGATGATCCTTCTATGGAGACCCTGAAAAATAAAATAATCAGTCGAGGATCCCCATTTCCATCTTTGATTGAGTTTGCATTGTTGGATCCCGATCTCGTAGTAAGTAAGAAGACTCCTGAAATCCCAAGTAAGTCTTGCAATGTCTCTTCCATTTCTAAACCCAAATCTGCTCCTAAAAATATAATTCCTTGAAAGCTCCTAGTGTGCCTTTCAAAATACCCTCCATTCCTCAAACATCAAATCCGGCTCCTAAGCCTATCAGACTCCAAAATCAATCCCTTCACCCCCCTTATCTGCATTTGCTCCCTTTGACTTCATAGAATATGCAAACAAATCCAAAGTGTAGATTACCGAAACCGAATATTTACAGACTCATCTTGAACAATTCGAGAGGTTCATCCGATATATTAGGAGTGGTAATCTAACACCCAATGATGTAGCTCATCGTTCTAAAGGCATGCTACCAAACTCATCTACACCTCCTTCACAGGACATGCTTTCTTTGAGTGCATCAAAGACTGATAAAATTGAACCTTTCTACGTTTCCCTTCTTGTTGGAGAATATGTACTGAACAATTGCATAATAGATTTGGTACCTCAGAAAACGTGATGCCTTTGAAGGTCGCCAAGGCTCTTAAACTTACAATGACTCCACCTAGTGGCTCTTGTTACTCTTTGGAATAAAAAAAGGTCTCACTCTTAGGGAAGGTTAAAGATGCACAGGTGGCTCTCACCAGATTTTAGACCATGATGATTTTGGTAGTAGACGCCCAACCTCAGAAATGTTGCTAAGTAGAATTTTTAGATTTGGGAGGAAAAATTTGAATGAATTGGTCTTTTACAACCATACCAGTGAAGGGAGACATGGAGAAATTACTTCCCGAGAAGAAGAGAGGTGCACAGTATGAAATTTTGGAAACCCATAAGCTAACATCTTTATCAAGGTAAAAAGATGACATCACTTTGTGGTAAGGGAGGAAGAAGAGAATATCCCATCTTGATAGGCCCAGACATGCCTTCCCAAAGAGATTTGGACTTTGAAGAAGCATTGAGGAGATTCGAGTTACAAGAGGGAAGCCCCGAATCGCTAGATGATGCAGACCACGAGGAAGAGGAAATGGTTCTCGGTGATTTTTAAGAAGAAAAATCAGCCTATACGCTTTTCCAAGATGAGGAGTTATTCTCATTCCCATTGGGGATGAAGATGATTCGTTTAAGTAATTTATGGAGAGAAAAAATCAGCTTTTGATGAGCCTGTGAAAGTTTTGAAAGAAATGTCTATACAAGGATTGCTAAGAGTCGCGAAAGAAACAAAAGACCCGAGATTAGTCTGGAACTTTTAATGCAAGCCATGAATATGGAAGGTAAGCGTGAAGTTAATTTGGAAGCCTTAAATAATGTGAAGGTCAGCCATATTGAGATAAGGCAAGATGAAAAATATGATGTCCCTCTCAAGCTAATGGTTGGTGGATACAATGATGAAGTTGAAGTATTTTCTTTCCCATTTGAAGATGAAGACTCTTTGAATGAAGAAAGTGAATCAAGGAGTTTCGAGACCTCCGAGGATGAAGATATTTTTGATGAAGGATTGATAGAATGCAGTGATTCCCAAAATGATGAGGTAATCCCTCCGGGTAGTTGCCTTGAGCTGTAAAATAAATATTCTTCAAAGGCATACAAAGAGGAGCTATAGGAAATGATGAAGCATAACTTTGTGCAAGAAATCTTGGATGCAGTAGAAGTGGCGGAATGTTGATTCTTGATCTCTTCAGAACATACAACACAAGTATGAGTTTTCATCAATCCCTTCCTTCAGTACTCAAATGCCTCACCATAGAGTAGAGATAAAGGATGAATCAAATGTTTCTCATGTAGAATATTTCACTGAGCATAGACCCGAGAAAGAAATTAACTTAAAACATTCAAGGAATTGGAATGAAAATCAGCGATGAGATGCTCAATGGAGAATCAGCTATATGGATAAACATGGAAGGAAATTATCATGATGAAACTGACTTCAAAGAGCATGAAGGCAGTGGAATTTCCAAGCAAGGACCTGAGCATCAAGAAGATCACATGGACTCACTCCTACCAAGTACACAGACAATTGTGAAAGCACCTGGCTTTCATAAGCAGCTGAGGAGGGTAGGATACTTTCTGGAACCCATCAACGGCTTCGCAGAACATCATCATTCGGTGTTGCCTCTTCAGGGGTAAATTTTGAGAAATAAAAAGTATTTCAGTGAAATCAGGTTATCCCTCACTTTGTACCATAGGTGATTAATATGTATTTTCCCTTTAGTTGTGTGTGTTTCCCTTCCTGTTGTGTGTTGTGTGTTTCCTTTCTATCGTTTTTGTGTGTGTGTGTGTTTTCTTCTTCTAATCTTCCTTTCTAGAAGATGTGCACGACTCCGCAGGGCCTAGTGGATAAGGCACTGGTCAACGACTTATATGGTCTAAAATTGAGATTCTGGATTCCCATGTCATGTCTTCACCTGTGCAACAGTCCATATCATGTCCCCAAGCTAGAGCCGATTGTTGTCGTGAAAATGTGTAACAAAGAAATTGACAATTTTTGAGCACGACAACTATACTTAGAAGTCAAATTTTTCATGTTTTATAACTCCCAGAACCCCAAGCCAAATCCGTTAGTTTTTTCACCCTCTATTTGATGTCAAATTGGTCCAAGGTGATTTAGAAAAATTCATTCCCCTAGGAAGTATTTCAAGACTTGAGCATGAGTGAAAAACAAGGTGCACAAGCCTAGACAGAATTTAAAACAACCGTTGGGCTTCAGAAGAAGATTTCGAGAGCTTCGGATGGAGTTGGAAGTAAAAATATATATATTTTGGAAAGAGGATTCCAATACCTACATTATAGTTAAATAATATTTTTCACTACACCTTGGCACATATGATTGGAAGGTAGTTTTTTCTAGGTACAAGTGGAGTCCCAGATCAAAAATCTGATTTTTCAGGGATCATATGGTCAAATTAAGACATGAGACTCACATAATTAGATTAAAAATGCCATTTCTAGTCAAGATCATATAAAATTTCACCAATAAATTCCATCGGGAGTTCAAGTTATCTTCATTCCAAGTTACCCTCTCAAAGGCAGTTCAAGACTTAGTCATTTTTTCGAGAGGACACGTGTTAGCACTAGGTGCCTGGTGGGATTTCATGCCCCCTGTGTCCCTGAGGTTAGTTACACCAGCCCTTGGAAAATGTACCCAGCCCTCATGTGACCTCTGGGACCCTCATATGACCTCCAAACTTGACAATTCAGCCCCCGGGTGCTTATTTGGAGCATGATTCCCTGCCGTCAGATTGGGCGCCACGTGTCAGCTCCAGGACCACCGTAGAATTTGATGTCCCTTATGCACCTGAGGTGGGGGACATTAGACCTTGAAAAATTCACCCAACCCTTATGGGGGAGTCTTCTGGACACGCACGTGACTACAGTTTAGCTCCCATGTCTATTTTTGGAGCATCCACTCCCTACCATTGGATTAGCGCCATGTGTCACCTCCAGACCACGGTAGAAACTGATGTCCCTTATGCACCTGAGGTGAGGGACATCAGACATGGAAAAATGTGTCCAACCCTACGAGGAGTCATTTGTACACCCACGTGACCGAGTTTAAGCCCCCAAGTGTATTTTTCAAGTAAATCCCCTGCCGTTGGATCGAGGACACATGGCATAACCTTAACCACCGTGGAAACTGATGTCCCTCACATCCTTAAGGTCAGGGACATCATGGACATAAAAGTGCACCTAGTCCATCCATGTGCATGTTTTGAAAGTTTAAATCCAGCACTTAGCCATGGCTCCGTGCGTGATTGTCCAAACATCCGGTCCACCATTGTTGCTCCGAACCAACTCTACGATGGTCACATAAACTCTTCAAACCATGAATGCATATAAATATTCAAGCCTTATAGAAAAATGAAGTGAAATGACAAAGAATGAAGAGAAAATAGAGATTTTTCAAATAACCGTGAAGTCACCCGATCGAAAAATCCTTATATCTCGCAAGATACAAGTCAGATCGAGATGCCGTCTTTTGCAAAATTCCACATTTTTCAAGGTGATCAAGATCCAACAAATAAGAGGTCAAATGGTGTCTAGAATCATTTTCTCGAATAAAACCCTCACTTCGTGCACCGGCTCACATTCATCGAATTTCCAATCATTCTGGCAATGGAAACGAGCTAAAAACTTGCACACAAGTTCCAAATGAAAAACCTATCGCAATGGAGTTGTTTTTATTGCAAATGGAGACAAAAATCAGACCTACAAATTTTGAGCTCCATTAACGGCCGCGATGACAACTCTGTGCCCGAAGCCATTGCCATGTCAAAATTTCAAATTTTATTTCCAGGCATTCTAGTGGGCAAAACTATGTGAAATTTAAAAGGTGTGATCGTAACGACAAGAAGAGTCCAAAAAAGTATATTCCATCGTAAATCGAGCAATGGAAACACACTTTCTAAAAACAGTAGTTTTCCTATACATGCTTGCTATTTTTGACAAGTCTTCATCAAAAGTCGCTATGGAAAGAGAGTGTGCATTGAAGATCTCCAAAAGGCTAGGATGATTATTCAGAGCAGAAAATAGTGGAAATGACCATTGTCTAAAAATAGTAAGTCACACTCAAAGGGCAGTTTTGGCACAATGGGACATTCAGAACTTCATTGCATTTGGAGCTTTCCATCAATGAGGATCAATAGACTTCATCAGGAGATCCTCTTCTTCTTCTCTCTCCATTTCTCTCCCCTCTTCCCCCAACTTTCTCTCACTCTCAAATTTTCTAATTCTTCATTGTGGTTTGCACTTTTTGATATACCTTTAAGTCACTTAAAAGTGACTTTAGAAACATAATGTAAATTAAGTCACCTTGCTATTATAAAAGGGACTTAAATATTTAAAGTGGAATATGAACAGTCTTAAGTCATATTAAGGTATTCGAAAGCTCATGAGGAAGATAAAGAGTCATATTCTATTCTATAAATTGTAAAGCCATTCCCATTTCAAAGGGTTGGTGATTGATCTTGTAAGCTCAAAGGAGAACCATTTTATTTTATTCCCCCCTTTCTCAATTTCTTCCATTTCTCCACTATGTAAAACTTTTGTCTAAGTAATCAATACAAGAAGAAGGAGTTTTTAACTTTCTTTGACTAAGGGGTTTCATGATACTTTGTGTTCATCAAATTATATTTGGTCTTGTTGCTATTTGCAGGGTTGTTTCTTCTCATGAATGCATGTGTTAAATTTTTTTAACTAGTGCGTGAAGGAATCTTATTTTCTACCTACAATATTAGTTCTCTACCTCTTTTCTCACTTCCCTTTCCTGCTCTACAAATGAAGACTTACTTAGCAAGAGATTGCTAGCTTTACTTGCAGAGTCGGTGGAGTGCCCCTGTTGGATCCTCAATCAAAAGCCACCACAGAAATCCATCTTTTCACGTGCATTCACATACGAATACACCGGTTAAGTTAAGGGACTTGGATTCCCAGAGCATTGGCAAGAAATCCACAAGTTTGTCTACATGATAAATTTTCTCGCCAACAAACCCTAAATGTTAAACAATCAATGTAAACATTTACCCCCAAATGTGAAACCTAAACCCTAAATCCTAAAATTGTAAACCCTAAAACCTAATTCTTAAACCCTATACCTTGATCCCGAACCCCTAACCTCAACCCTTAACCATGAACACTGACCCCTCAACCTAGAAACCTTAAAATAGTTATATTTGGAAAAAGTTGGTACTTTGAAAAACTTGAGATCTTCAAAGAGACAGGATTTTTAAAAACTTGAGATTTTTAAAAAAGTCACAACTTTTTAAAAAAGTTACAATTTTAAACAAAGTTAGGATAGTTAGGATTTTTTAAAATTCAGGATTTTTGAAAAACTTGATTTTCAAAAATCATAGGATTTGTGAAAAGATGGGATTTTAAAAAATTTGAGATTTTCCAAAAAGTTGTGATTTTCAAAAAAGTCTAGATTTTAGAAAAGTCAAGATTTTGGAAAATGTTGGGATTTTTATAATGTCAAGATTTTTAATGAGTTAGGATATTTGAAAAACTCTCGATTTTTCATATTAGTGATTTTCGAAAAAATAATTTTTTTAATAAAGTAAGGAGTTTCAAAAAAGTTAGAATTTTTGATAAAATTGAAATTTTAGAAAGTTAAAGAATTTTTAAAAAGTTGGGATTCTGAAAAAAGTTTTTATTTTAGAAAACATCACAAATTTTGAAATAGTTGTGATTCTAAAAAAATAGGGTTTTTCAAAAAATTTATAATCTCAAAAGAGTCAAGATTTCAAAAATGTAGTTATGCGTCAAAAATTAGCAGGAACTTGAAAATCCGTTTGAGTCAAAAATGAGTAGGAACTTGTGCTCTGGGTATCCGTTTGAGTCCATTTTTTTTCAAACCACATGTTTCTAAAATCTTAATTTTTATAAAATATCATGATTTTCAATAAAAATTTAGGAGTTTGAGTAAATTAGATTTTCCATAAATTTTGGATTTTTAATATGCAATGATTTTGAAAAATTAATTATTTTTGAAAAAGTTGTGAATTTAAAAAAAATTAGAATTTTTTAGAATTTGTGCTTAGGATTTGAGTCCATTTTTAAAACACATGTTTGAAAAATCTTAACTTTTTTAAAATATCAAGATTTTCAAAAAATAAGTCGGGAGTTTTGAATATGTCATGATTTTTGAAAAAATAGTTATTTTCCAAAATGTTGTGAATTTAAATAAAATAGGATTTTAAAGAATTTGCAATTTTAGAAAAAAATAGAATTTCATAATTCTAAAAAAGTTTGAATTTAAAAAATTATAAGATTTTGGAAAAAGTTGGCATTTTTGATAAAGTTGAAAAATTCAAATATTTTTAAAAATTTTAGATTGCTGAAAAAGTTTTGATTTTCAAAAACGTTGCAATTTTTGAAATAGTTTTGACTTTCAAAAAAGTTGAGGTGTTTGAAAAAGTTATAATCTCAAAAAATTCAAGATTTCAAAAATGTAGTGTTGTGCCAAAATTAGCAGGAACTTGACAATGTCATAACTTGTGCTCCGGGTGTCCGTTTGAGTCCCTTTTTTTTTAAACAACATGTTTTCAAAATCTTAACTTTTTTAAAATGTCAAGATTTCCAATAAAAAGTCGAGAGTTTGATTAATTTAGATTTTCCAGAAGTTCTAGATTTTTGAATATAAAATAATTTTTAAAAAATTCATTATTTTCCAAAAAATGTAGGATTTTAAATAATTTTCAATTTTAGAAAAAGATAGAATTTAAAAATTCATTATTTTTAAAAATTCATTTTTAAAAAAATGTAGGATTTTAAATAATTTTCAATTTTAGAAAAAGATAGATTTTAAAAAATTTGAGATTTTAAAAAGAGAGTCAAGATTATGAAAAGTTTGGGATTTTGAACAAAATTTTGGATTTCAAAAAAGTCGTGATTTCCAAAAATCCAAGAATTTTTAGAAAGTTAGGATTTTCAAAAAAGACAAAATTTTTAAAAAAGGTGCAATGTCCAAATGTCACAAATTTTAAATAATAATAATATTATTATTATAATACATATATAATTTAATATAAAAATAAAATAAGACAAATTGGAGGTAGGGCAAAAAAGCTCAAAAACGTGCCTATTAGGGTTTTACTTTCTTTTGTGTTTTGGAATAGGCGAGTTGGGGCAGAAGTAGAGCAAAACCATCGGGCATATTGTCCCATTTTCTTCCATTCACACACAGGGAAAATGCTGCAAAACGTTGACGCACATGGCAGGGTAACATGGTTTTGTGTGATGTTGGGTCGCAGGTTTTTACTCAAGTCATTTTACTTTGGGTGTTTTTGTCCTTTTGCAAAGAAATGCATCGCCAAATGTCATTCCATGGAGTGCCATGTTTTCCTTTTGCAGCCTGTGCCAGCATCCTCCTAGCCTGCATCAAAACTCGAGCTGCTTTTGCTGCGTGGACACCTAGAAAAGCACAAAAGGATAGAGGGATTTTGTCAGATGTGTTAGTTGCAAGCGCCCTGGCAGATACATATGCAAAATGTGGAAGCATGCAAACCATTCGACTAAATGCATGGAAGAAATGTAGTTCCATGGACTGCAATGATTGCGGGATATGCACAAAATGGTTTTGTTGAAACTGCATTGGAACATTTCAAGCAAAATACGGTTGGCAGGTTTGAAGCCACACCCCACAACCTTTGCTGCTATCTTCCCAGCCTGTGCCAAGATGGGAAAATTAGAACAGCGCATGGACATCCATCAAAGCATCATGGAAAGATAATATTTTTAAATGTCTTGTCAGGTGCCTAGATAGGCATGTATGCAAAATGTGAAGGCATACACAAGCGAATGTGAACTGTTCGACAAAATACCTAAAAGATATGTGGTCTCCTAGACTGCAATGATAGCAGGATATGTAAAAAATGGGTCTGTTAAAAAGGTGTTGGACTGTTTGATAGAATGCCTCAAAGAGATGTGGTCTTATGGAACATACCCTGACCTTATAAGTTTCATTTTTGTTTAATTAGCTTAGCCATATAGGTTCAGTGCATGAGGGTTGTAAGTACTTCGATGGCATGAGTGCCTCTTGTAGAATCATGCCTGGAATTAATCATTATGTTTGCTTGCTTTATGAGAATGTGTAAAATGTGGAGGAATGCTTAAGGCATGTGAAGTGTTTGACTAAATGCCTTTAAAAATCATGGTCTAATAATGGTTGCAAGATTTAAAACTATGCACAAAAGGAGGAAGATCTCATTCTATCCAAACAACAATAATAAAAAACCATTTGATCATGCTCAACAAGTGGTGGGTCGAATCCAGAAGGTAGAAATGGTTTCAAATTTGTAGTTACAAATTTTATCGATAGACGTGTATGTTAAATGGTGGAGTTGTGGATGCTCGTGATCTGGTTGACGATGTGCCCAAACAAGTTGCTGAACCAAATCCTGTGGTTTCGACTGACTTCACTCTCCAGCCATGGTTCATCTTCCCTTACCTCTCATAATTCTCGTGTTTTAGTTCTCTTTTGCAACTACATAGAATTTTAAATTATTAGGATTTTTAATACAGTTAAATGTCCCTTCAATTCATTGCAAAATAATAAATTATCGTGTCGTAACTCACGAAGTCATTATAACTCGTCTACCACCCTCTAGAAAGTTGGCTTTCATTTTGAACCATGAAATATCACCCTCACTTAGAGATGATTTAGAAAACTCTTACCCATCTTGATCGCTCCAATATTGTTTTATCGACCAGACGAAACTTACTTTCTAGAAATAATGTTGACCAATTCCCTTAAAAAAAAGGAAAGAGTGAATTTTTTAATTTTTTTGTATTTTGGAAACGAGATGTGAAGTTTCACTCATTAAGTACCCTTCGTTTGAAACTTGAGATGTGAAGTTTGTAATAAAGGTACTTTAAATCTATAGGAAGTTGGCTTTATTTTGAACCACCATTTGAAACCGGATGGAGAAATTAGTTCCCGTCTTCGCAAACCTCTAGTGTTTATGGAACATTCAAGTATAGGAAATAGCAATTTTCGGGATAGTTTGGTGAAGCCATTTTGTAGGTCTCCAATTAAAGCTTACGAGGTCAAACTGACTTTGTTTTGTCACTTTGAAAACTTTCGATTTGTTTGAAAATGGTTTTCCACTTTCCCATTCCTTGATGAATTCTCTTTATATAGGGGAAATAGTAAGGGATGTCTTGTTGTGTGCTGCTCCATCAAATGTAGTTATGGAAGTGGTTTTTGGGTCCCTGCTAATTTTTGTCATTTTACAATTGGGTGAACTACGACCTGGCCCGGAAAGCTAGTCCAAACGCAATCCATTCGCTTTTTCAAATCTAGTTAATAGGAATTCTTGGTATATCGGGGACACATAGAAATTTAATCGTGGTGTGCATTCTCATCGAAGATAACTTTTGGAAGTGGTTTTTAGCCTCCGAGCCCGTTTTGAATATTTTGTAGCTAGTAAGAAAATATAAAATAGAAATGCAAACCTCGTAGAGTTACCAAACCACCTGAAACTTTTAACACATGCAAATAACTATTTAAAACCCATTAGTGTATCTTTGTGTGAAATAGAACTGTATAACAAAATGGTGTTTTCTCGCTTTCCTTCTCTTTCTCTCTCCCGGGTTACAAATGAAGTGAAATGTGAATACATGTCTCTAAACTCTTTTCTTTCATTTGCAAATTGTAATCATTATCATATGTAAATGAGAAACTAAAAAATGATACTTATGTTAGGTTAGGTGGATGTCAGTGATTTATCGCTCACGTGGTTTTTCTAGGATGAAAGAATGTTGATTAAAGGCGTTGAGTAATTAATTCATTGTTTATTTTTGGTAATATATTGAAAACTTATTATTAAAATTGGTAGTATGTAAAAGTCACTAGATTAATAGTGCTTGAGAAATTTGTACTTCTTTCATGGATGTTATTTTGATCCCAAAACTGTTATGGTAAAAGTAGAATACAATTGTCAAAATGAATTGAAATTTATTCCTTGTAGTGAACTTTCATTGTGCTATTATTTGTTTAACAATTGGTGTTACGTTTCTTACCTTGAAAATGTAATAAAGGAACCTAACCACAACAGTCAACCCTAGTTAAAAATTTGTATTTAACTAACCTGCATATGTAAATCCCTTAGTGTAGAAAACTATGACCTTGGAATGAACCTTTACTTTCGATGGAACATCCTAGTTTTAAGTAAATAGATCCCAAGAAAGAGGTTTATCATGTAGTAGGTATATAGGTGACATCGACATAAACCATGTATTCCTTAAAGAGGTCCGATAAGTGCTTTGGGATGTGAATCTCTAGTTTGGTTCTATATAAAATGATGAATAGATGATGTGTTATAGTGATAATATAGGCATGATCTTTAAGAGGGAATAAAGAAAAAAATATGAGGTTAATGGAAATTTACTAGTGTTGGCTACTCTTAGAGTCCTTATAACTTAATTAAATATCTTTATGTGTTTTCAAAGAATATGTATTGCCTTGGTGTGACCAAACTTCAAGAAAACAAAAGATATATAAATATAAATGAAAGTTCATAAGTTATTGAACTTTATTAACTAGGTAGCGAAATAACTATTCCGTGATCGAAGGATATTTTTCAGAAAAACTATATTGAATCTAAGTCTTCCTCAATCCCAAGATTTCATCCTTGACATCACGTTAGGTTCACTTATGTAGCAAGTTAAATTTTAAACATTGAATAAGAGTTTGGGAAGAAAAATCTAACACAAGAATAAATTAGAATCTTGTAAGTAATTTGAAATATGGAAAATACATAAGGGTAAAGAGCAAAATTAAATGGTTGAACAACAAGTGAAATGTGAAACGAATTTTCAAAATATGTAGGTGGAAAGAGGGAGAAAATTATGCTTACATAATAATGTTATTGGATGTTTAACGTATCCTAGATGTAACCATGGTAATGATGTGTTGTGGGTTGTCAATCCTTAAGTCCCTTTTATTGTGGTTGTGTTATTTCTAGCATTCGTTCATTGGGGAAAATGTGGCATCGTCATGTATATGGTGTTATCATGTGTCTACGTGGGTTGATGACTTATGTAAGTGTCGTATGTGTTATGGAGTTTTCCTTACTTGGAGCCTTGTGGCATTGTGTAGTGAGCAATGTAAGTCAAAAAAAATTCCTAGTATTTTACTATTGTATTTGGGTGTGTTTATATTGTGGGCACTACACTAAATAAGTCGGCAATTAAAAAACTGAAGAGATTTTTAAATCCCAATTATTTTGAATATCTTTTTTTTTTAAATCCTAACATTTTAAAAATCTTTACTTTTTGTAAATCCAAACTTTTTATAAAATTGTGACTTTTTTTTAAATTATGAACTTTTAAAAAATCACTAGTTTTTTAAAAAATTGTGAACTTTTTAAATTCATGACTTTATCACATTCAAAATCTTTGAAAATAAAGAATTTTTCAAAATCCTAACCATTACAAAATCATGATATTTTTTAAATCACGAGGTTTTCAAAATCGTGACCCATAAACCCTAAGTCTGAACCCTAAGTTGTAAATTCTAAACCCTAAACCCAAATATCCTAAACTATAAACCAACACTTAACACTAAATCCTAAACCCTAAATCCTAAGCCATAAACAATAAACCCAAATCCCTAAATCGTAAAACCTAAACTCTAAACCCCAACCCTTAAACCATAAAAATCCTGAGCCTTAAACCCTAAACAGTGAACCCTAAAGCCTTAGGCCTAACCCTAAACCCTAAATTCTATACCTTGAATTGTGAGTCCTAAGCCAAAACCTTAAACTCTAAACCTTTAGCTAAAGACCAAAACGCTAAACCCTAAACTCATAACCCCAAAGCTCAAACCTCGAGCCGTTGACACTCAACCATGAACATTAAGACCTAAACCCTAAACCCTAACCCTTATGCCCTAAACTCTGCAATGTGAGTGCTATATAACCTATAAACCATAAACCTTAAGCTCTAATTGCTCCTAAACCGTAAATTTGAGTCTTAAACCCTAAATGCTAAATCCTAAATACTAAACCCTCAATCTTAAACTATGAGCCCTAAACCATAAATGTAAAACCCTCAACCGTAAACCTCCAACCCCAAACCCTAAACCTCTATCAGCGAACCCTGAGCCCTGAGCCCTAATCCCTAAACACTAAACACTAAACTCTAAACCTTGAATTCTAAGCCCAAACACCTAAACCCTAAACACTAAATCCCCTGAGCCATATACCGTAAACTCATAACCTTGAACCTCAAACAAAAATTTGGATTTCAAAAAAGTCTTGATTTTTAAAAAGCCAAGAATTTTGAGAAAGTTTGGATTTTAAAAAAGACAATATTTTTAAAAAAGATGAAATTTTCAAATAACTCAGGAATTAAAAAACTAAAGATATTTTTAAATCCCAAATGTTTTGAATATCCTAATTTAAAAAAATCCTAACATTTTCAAAATTCCAACTTTTTAGAAAATATATGAAAATACAGACTTTTTGAAAATCATGACTTTTTCGAAATCCTAACAGTTTAAAAATTGTGATATTTTTGAAATCGTGACCCCAAAACCCTAAACCCTCCTATATCTTGAACCGTAAGCCCTAAGACAAAACCCTAAACCCCTACACCCTAAACCCTAACCTCATAGCCTTATACCCTATAAACACTAAACCTTTAGCTCTTATTTCTCCTAAACCCTAAATTTTGAATCTTAAACCATAAAACCATAAATGCTAAATCCTAAATATTATACCCTAAACAATAAATGTAAAACCCTCAGCTGTAAACCTCGAACTCGAAACCCTAAAACATGAGACCTAAATCCTAATCCTAATTCCTAAACCCTAAAATCTAATTCTTAAACCCTAAACCTGAACCCTAAACTCTGAGCCTTGAACCATGAGCCCTAATCCCTAAACCCTAAATAATAAAACCTAAACCCCAATCCCGAGTCCAAATACCTAAACCTTAAACACAGAATCCCCTTAGCCTTAAACCCTCAAACTAGAAAACATACAATAGTTAGATTTGGATAAAGTTGGTATTTTGAAAAACTTGGGAGTTTTAAATAGTTAAGATTTTTGAAAAAGTCAGGATTTTCAAAAACTTGAGATTTTCAAAAAAGTCACGACTTTTGAAAAAGTTACAATTTTAAAAAAGTTGTTATTTTTGAAAAAATCAAGATATAAAAAATGTTGGGAGTTTGAAAATGTTCACATTTTTAAAAACAATTTGGGGTTTTAATTTCAATTTTTAAAAGATAGAATTTAGAAATTCTAAATAAGTTAGAATTTCAAAAAAATTAGGGTTTTTAAAAAAGTTAAGATTTTCAAAAAACTCACGATTATGAAAAGGTCTGGGATTTC
The DNA here is from genome assembly GCA_018340775.1 of Taxus wallichiana var. yunnanensis. Lineage (NCBI taxonomy): Eukaryota > Viridiplantae > Streptophyta > Pinopsida > Cupressales > Taxaceae > Taxus > Taxus wallichiana. The sequence continues at coordinate 495,684,444 of CM031237.1, read as the reverse complement.
AAACAAAAATTTAGATTTCAAAAAAGTGATGATTTAGAAAAAGCCAAGAATTTTGAGAAAATTGGGATTTTCAAAAAAGACAAGATTTTGAAAAAAGTTGCAATTTTCAAATAAGTTAGGAATTTAAAAACTTAAGAGATTTTTAAATCCCAAATGTTTTGAATATGCTAATTTATTTTGAAAATCCTAACTTTTTATAAAATCACAATTTTTTCGAAAATTTAAAATTTTCAAAAAATCATGAGATTTTTAAAAATTGTGAACTTTTTTAATTCAATACTTTATCAATTTCAAAATCTTTTAAAATACAGACTTTTTGAAAACCAAGTTTTTTTCAAAATCCTAACTATTTCAAAATCGGGGTATTTTTAAAATTTGTGACATTTTATAAATCGGGACCTCGAAAACCTCAAACATGAGTCGTAAACACTAAACACTAAGCCTACAACCCTAAATCCTAAACCATAAACCATAAAACCTCCTTAACACTGAATCCTAAACCCTAAACCCTCAGCCATAAACCATAAACCCAAATCCCTAAATCATAAAACTTGAACTTTAAACCCCAAACCTTAAACCATAAACCCTAAATCCTAAACCCTAATCCCCGAGCCATGAAGCCTAAACCCACAAAACCCTAAACCCTTAACCCCGAGCCTTAAACCCTAAAACCCTAAACAAGGAACCCTTTGGCCTTAGCCCTAATCCTAAACCATGAGCAATAAGCCAAATCTCTAAACCCTAAACCCTAAACTCATAAGCCCGAACCTTGAACCTTGAGCCATGGACCCTCAACCATGAACACTGAGACCTAAAACCCTAAACGCTTCTCCCTTTCTCTCTCTATTCTATCTTATCCGCGGACCCGTACGATCTTTACGATCTTCTGTCCCCTTCTGTCTCCATCACGAACTATGGATAGTTATCCGGCATCACTAGTGTGAGTGAATGATCAAGATATGAGGGATTCTATAAGAGTCCCAGTTCATGTCCAATCCCAGTTGACTCGTTTTCCACTACATGCGATTCTCCTCGTCAGTCATAACTCTATCCCTATGCCCTAAACCCTAAATTTTGAACCATATACCCTATAAATGCTAAAACTTAAGCTCTTATTACTCCTAAACCCTAAGTTTTGAGTCTTAAACCCTAAAACCCAAAATGCTAAATCCTAAATAAAAAACCCTCAATCGTAAACCATGAGCCTAAACCCTAAATAAAAAACCCTCAACCGTAAACCTCAAATCCTAAACTATGAAACTTGAGCCCTAAACGCCAAAACCCTAAATTTCAAAACCCTAAAACCTAATTCTAAACCCTAATCGTTGATCCCTGAACCTTGAGCACTTAACCTAGAAACCTTAAAATAGTTAGATTTGGAAAAAGTTGGTATTTTGAAAAATTCCTGATTTTCAAATAAGTCACGACTTTTGAAAAAGTTGCAATTTTAAACAATTTTTTTTTGAAAACATCAAGATTTAAAAAATCTTGGGACTTTGAAAATGTTCATATTTTCAAACAAGTTGCGGTTTTCAAAAATTGAATATTTCAGAAAAGTCAGGAGTTTTGAAAAGTTGGTATTTTTGAAAGAGTTGGGCTTTTCGTGTTTTTGATAGTTAGAATTTTTGAAAAACTCAACACTTTCAAAAATGTTAGGATTTTTTATAAGACGAGATTTTCCAAAAAGTTGTGATTTTCAAAATAGTCAAGATTTTGGAAAATGTTAAGATTTTTAAAACGTCAAGATTTTTGAAAAAGTCAGGAATTTTTAATAAGTCAAGATATTAAAAATACTCTCGATTTTTTAATATTAGTGATTTTTCAAAAAAAAACATATATTTTTTAAAAATTCAGGAGTTTCAAAAAAGTCTAAATTTTTGATAAAGTTGAAATTTTAGAAAATTCTGGAATTTTTAAAAAGTTGGGATTTTGAAAATGTTTTGATTTTTGAAAACATTGCAATTTTTGAAATAGTTGTGATTCTCAAAAGAGTCAAGATTTCATAAATGTAGTGATGCACCAAAATTAGTAGGAACTTGAAAATCTTAACTTTTTTAAATTATTAGGATTTTCAATAAAATTTCAGGAGTTTGAATAAATTATAATTTCCAGAAAATTTTGGATTTTTGCATATGTAAAGATTTTTGAAAAAGTCATTATTTTCCAAAAAGTTGTGAATTTAATTTTTTAGGATTTTTAAGAAGTTGTGCTCTGGGTGTCTGTTTGAGACCTTTTTTTAAAAACCACATGTTTGAAAAATCTTAACTTTTTTAAAATATCAGGATTTAAAAAAAAGTCATGAGTTTGAATAATTTTGATTTTCCATAAAGTTTTTATTTTTGAATATATATCATGATTTTTGAAAAAGTCATTATTTTACAAAAAGTTGTGAATTTAAAAAAGAAAAAGAGTTTTAAGAATTTGCAATTTTAGAAAAAGATAGAATTTCATAATTCTAAAAAAGTTTGAATTTAAATTTTTTTAAGGTTTTTGAAAAAGTTAGCATCTTTGATAAAGTTAAGATTTTCAAAAACGTTGTGATTTTTGAAATAGTTTTGATTTTCAAAAAACTTGAGATTTTTCAAAAAAAATTAATCTAAACAATAGTAAGATTTCAAAAATGTAGTGATACGTCAAAATTAGCAGGAACTTGAAAGGTCATAATTTGTGCTTCGGGTGTCCATTTGAGTCTATTTTTTTAAGTCACATGTTTCAAAAATCTCAACTTTTTTAAAATATCAAGATTTTCAAAAAAAAGTCAGGAGTTTGAATAATTTAGATTTTCTAGAAATTCTAGATTTTTGAATTTGTCATGATTTTTTATAAAGGCATTTATTTGACAAAATTTAGTGAATATTTTAAAAAATAGAATTTTAAAGCATTTGTAATTTTAGAAAAAGATAGAATTTCATAATTCTAAAAAGGTTTGAATTTCAAAAGTTTTAGGGTTTTTGAAAAAGTTAAGATTTTCAAAAAAATTAGGATTATGAAAAGGTTGGGATTTCAAAAATGTCATGATTTTGAAAAAGCCAAGAATTTTTTAAATTTTGGGATTTTAAAAAAAGACAAGAACCTAATTTTTTTAAAATCCTAATATATTAAAAATCTTTACTTTTTCAAAATTCTAACTTTTAATAAAATCGTGACTTTTTCAAAAATTACGAATTTTTAAAAAATCACGAGTTTTTAAAAATTGTGAACTTTTTAAATTCATGAATTTTATCACTTTCAAAATCTTTGAAAATATATAATTTTTCAAAATGATAACTTTATCGACATCCTAACTATTTCAAAATCCTAAACCCTAAAACCTGAAACCTGAGTCACAACCGTTAAACCCTAAACCCCAACATCCTACACACTAAGCCCAAAGCCCTAAATCCTAAACCCTAAACCCGTATCCATAAACCCTTATCCATAAACCATTAACCCAAATCCCTACATCATAAAACCTAAACTCTAAACCGTAAAGCTTAAACCATAAATGCTAAACCTAGAAACCTAAAGCCTAAACCCTAAGCCTTAAACCCTATACCTTGGACCATGATCCCTAAGCACTAAACACTAAACCCTAAACTCATAACCCTAAACATTGACCCCTAAGCCATGGACCCTCAACCATGAACACTGTGACCTAAACCATAATACCTGACCCCTACGCCCTAAACTCTGGGCCCTATATCCTATAAACCCTAAACCTTAAGATCTAATTGTTGGCATGTGTGTCCAGCACTCCTCGTGAATTTAGTGACATGGACTAACTGCCTCTCGTAGCTCCTAACTTTGGCGATTGTATCGGAGACTAACACCTATGAGTTTTGGTTTAATGGTAATCATGGTCCAATAAATGGTATCAAAGCGACAGGTCTCGAGTTGGAAACTCACTTGGGTAACGGTGAGGGGGTGATTGTTGGCATTTTGTGTCCAGTGGTCCCCATGAATTTCATGACATGGACTAACCACCTCTGGCAATTGTATTGGAGACTAAGACCTATGGGTTTTGGTCTAACAAAAATCTTGGTCCAGCACTAATTGGTCCTAAACCCTAAATTTTGAGTCTTAAAATCTAAAACCCATATTGTAAATTCCTAAATACTAAACCCTCAATTGTAAACCATGAGCCCTAAATCCTAAATGCAAAACCCTCAATCGTAAACATCGAACCCAAAACCCTAAAACATAAGCCCTAAATCCTAACCCTAAACCCCAAAACCCTAAATCATAAAACGTAATTCTTAAACCCTCAACCTTTATCCCCGAACCCTAAACCCTGAGCCCTGCTAAACACTAAATCCCCTAAGCCCTAAACCATCAACTTATAAACCTTAAAATAGTTAGTTTTGGAAAGAGTTGGTATTTTGAAAAACTTGGGATTTTCAAAAAAGTCACGACTTTTTAAAAAGTTGTCATTTTAAACAAAGTTGTTATTTTTTTAAACATCAAGATTTAAAAAATGTTGGGACTTTGAAGATGTTTCATATTTTCAAACAATTTGGGGTTTTTCGAAAAATGAATATTTCGAAAAAGTTAGGATTTTTGAAAAGTCGAGATTTTTGAAAGAGTTAGAATTTTCAAATTTTTGAAGAGTTAGAATTTTTGAAGAGTCTAGATTTTTGAAAGAGTAAAGTTTTTTGAAAAACTCGACATGTTCATAAAAATTAGGATTTTTTAAAAGACGATATTTTAAAATTATTGAAATTTTCCAAAAAAGTCGTGATTTTGTAAAATTGAAGATTTTTGAAAAACTCAAGATTTTTGAAAAGTTAGGTTTTTTTAAAAGTCGAGATTTTGGAAATTGTTGGGATTTTTAAAACGTCAAGATTGTTGAATAAGTCAAGATATTTGAAAAAGTTCCGATTTTTAATATTTGAAATTTTTGAAAGAATATAATTTTTTTAAAAGTAAGGATTTTAAAAAAGTCGGCATTTTTGATAAACTTTAGATTTTAGAAAATTTAGGAATTTTTAAAAAGTTGGAATTTCTGAAAAAGTTTTTATTTTTGAAAACGTCGCAATTTTTTAAATAGTTCTTCTGATTTTTGAAAATGTTGGCATTTTCTAAAAAGTTATAATCTCAAAAAAGTCAAGATTTCAAAAATGTAGTGATGCGTCAAAATTAGAAGAAACTTGAAAAAGGTCATAACATGCGCTCCGGGTGTCCATTTGACAATTTTATTTGAAACTACAATTTTAAAAAATGACAATTTTTTTAAAGTATAAGGATTTTATGAAAAAAATTGGGAGTTTGAATAATTTAGATTTTCTGAAAATTATGGATTTTTGAATAAGTCATGATTTTTGAAAAATTCATTATTTTCCAAAAAAAATTGAATTTAAAAAAAAAAGGATTTTAAAGAATTTGCAGTTTTGGAAAAATATATAATTTCATAATTCCTAAACTCTTAGCCCTATGCCCTATAAACCCTAAACCTTAAGCTCTAATTGCTCCTAAACCATAAAACCCTAAATACTAAATCCTAAATACTAAACCCTCAATCGTAAACTATTTTGAAAATATTTACTTTTTCAAAATTCTAACTTTTTATAATATCACAACTTTTTTGAAAGTTACAATTTTTTAAAAAATTACGAGTGTTTCAAGAACGGTGTCAAATATTATATTTACACAAGTTCTCAACATTTCACAAAGATGAAATCTACCACAAAATAAATGAATTTTCCAACAACTCGTATTAAGAAATTTTTTCACTATTTACAATCATTTATTTCAAATGTTTAAGTCTTCCAAAATGGCAAGGCATAGTTCTACATCATTCCAAGTATTCAAAGGAACCCCATGAAAGGTAACATACAATTGTTGAGGGTAGATTTATCCACAAAAGGGATGCTAGTTTACATATGACTCCAAATACAAAGGAGGATTTTACACACAAGGGAAGCTTCCACAAGCCATTCTTTTCAAGAGTCAAGAGGTAATGTCCCCAAATAGAGACAAGAAGGCAACATGACTCCAACAACACCAACTAACAACCTTGAGCTCCAAACTTGATGCCTTCGAGAAAAACCAACAAGGAGAAAGAGCTTGTTTGCCACCCAACCATAGGCATCATTACATGACTCTCTCAAGGTTGGGATGCATGCTAGCCTCCCCCAAGCCCATGGGAAAGAGGTCAACTAACCAAAACTTACACAAGATGGAAGGTGAACTAACAATGATACAAACACATAAAAATAAGACAAAAAACAACACAAGACTCCAACATTTACAAGGAGGAGAACCCATGTTCTCCTCAAAAGTGGGGAAGAGACGAGAAAGTTCTCCAAAGTTATATATCAAATTGCTTGCATAAAGCAAAAATCTCCCTACCCTCCTTATTGCTCATAAATTCAATCAACACCTCCTTATTCCTCCACCCTTTCTCCAAGTCCTTCTTGGAAGGATTTTCAAACCCCAAAGGGGTTTCCTTATCAAGAATGGGGAAAGATATTCAAGCAAAATGAATCAAATTTCCCACCTCAACCATTTGAGGGGAGATACTAAGACCCTACAAGGCTTGTCCATTAAGCCTTGAGGATAGAGAGGAAAATTCCCTCTCCTCCCCCACAACTCCAAAACTCCATCATGCTATATGATGGAGGGAGTAAAAAAAGTAAGAAACAACCAAAATCCACAAATAACCAAGACAAATTCAAGTAGCCAAACTAGCAACTAAGATAAATTCAACATATGCAAAAAGACATAAGAGCCTACCTCAAGGAAAGCTCTCCAAAAAGCTTTCCAACTTCCAATTTTCTCCACTCTAGACTCAAGCAAATCTCAAGTTCCCAATCACCCAAGCATCCAAGCAAGAAGTTCCAAAAGAAAAGTCCCTCCATTTTCCCATGAATGGGAATTTGAAGAGGAGTGAGCAAGCATCCTCACAAATGAGGAGATGACATGTGTCACCCCTCTCCTTCTTCAAGGTCAAAGATGCCAAAAAAAAAGAGAAAGGTTAAAATTGTCTTTTTGCCCTCTTCTCTCAAATTTTCCTAAATGTTAGCAAGACAAAATTAGTGAAACTTTTAATAAGCACTCCAAACCACACCCTTACATGGATGTGACCAAATAAGAGGTAAAAAGGGAGGAAAACTCCCTCTAGCCTTGAAAATAAGCCCCTTTACCCATTAGGTAAGGTCAAGGGCTCATTTTTATGTTAGGAGAACTCCCAAGCTATAAAGGGGTCCCCAAAAATAACCTAATTTCAGGTTTTACATTTTAGGCACAAGGGTAGAGGGTGTGGGGACCACCCAAGGGTCTCACATGTGACCCTAAACTCTTGTGATTAAGTGACTCATTAAAAAAAATCAAAATTTTAATGCAAATGGAATTATTAATTCCCAAAAGAAGTTTACAATTCCACTAGTAACCCTAAACAAAATTAATAATTCAAAGCACAATACATTACAAAAATTGGGGTCACTCATAGTGCCCAAAATAATAATGTCCTATACTAAGGCTTCACACAATGAACATGGCTAGGACTCCCGTGGGCTGCTTGTGCAAGATTGTGTAGTTGGCTCGAATCTCACGCCCTCCTGTAAACCTGTCACCTGCACACTCATTACACACATTAACCACACATATATGATAAATATAAAACAATGACACAAAGAAAGTTATCAATAAATTCTAAACTAACCTAACATCCTACTGAAATCAAAATGTGACAACGTGCACAATTATACTCAATTCTCCAAAGTTAGACAAGATGATAGAGTGACATATAACCATAGGATCCCAACATGCAACAACTATCCATCAATATAATTATGTTCCAAACACAGCATCATATCCATTAGTATCCATGACATCATGAGAAAATGTGATAATCATAGAAATTAAATTATATTGGCATTATACGCTTGAATGTCCACACATGTCTAATAAGATCCAATCTCTAATATAATGTCCACGGTATAACAAAACTCTATCAAAACATGTCTATGAGCAAAGAAACAACAAGTTACTGAGCTATAAAAAGTGTGGGCACTACAACGGGATTTTTGAAAAAGTAAAGAATTTTGAAAAACTCAACATTTTCAAAAAATTTAAGATTTTTAAAAAGACAGGATTTCAAAAAAATTGAGATTTTCCAAAAAGTCGTGATTTTGTAAAAGTGAAGATTTTCAAAAAGTCAGGATTTTAAAAAACTTCAAGATTTTTGTAAATGTTGGGATTTTTAAAATGTCAAGTTTTTTGAATAAGTGGGGATATTTGAAAAAGTCCTTATTTTTAATATTTGTGATTTTTGAAAAAATATAATTTGTTAAAAAAGTTCGCATCTTTGATAAATTTGAGATTTCTTCAAATTCAAGAATTTTTAAAAGTTTGGATTTCTAAAAAAGTTTTGATTTTTGAAAACGTCATGAATTTTGAAAAAGTTGAGATTTTTGAAAAAGTTATAATCTCAAAAAAGTAAAGATTTCAAAAATTTAGTGATGCACCAAAATTAGAAGAAACTTGAAAAAGGTCATAACATGTGCTCTGGGTGTCCATTTGAGTCCGTATATTATTTGAAACTATAATTTTAAAAAGTGACAAGTTTTTTAAAGTATAAGGATTTTTTGAAAAAAATTGGGAGTTTGAATAATTTAAATTTTCTGAAAATTATGGATTTTTGAATATGTCATGATTTTGAAATATTCATTATTTTCCAAAAAAATGTGAATTTAAAAAAATAAGGATTTTAAAGAATTTACAGTTTTGGAAAATATATAATTTCATAATTCCTAAACTCTTAGCTCTATGCCCTATAAACCCTAAACCTTAAGCTCTAATCAATCATAAACCTTAAAACCCTAAATGCTAAATCCTAAATACTAAACCCTATATCGTAAACTATTTTTAAAATATTTACTTTTTCAAAATTCTAACATTTTATAAAATCACAACTTTTTTCAAAATTACAAATTTTTCAAAAAACGAAGTTTTTAAATAATTGTAAACTTTTTAAATTCATGACTTTATCACTTTCAAAATCTTTGAAAAAAGAGAATTTTTAAAATCATGACCTTTTCGAAATCCTAACTGTTTCAAAATCACAACCCCTAAAACCCTAAACCCTTAAACCTGAAACTTGAGTCATTAATGCTCAACCCTAAACCCCAACATCCTAAACACTAAGCCCAAAACCCAAAATCCTAAATAATAAACAATAAACCCTTAACAATGAATCTTAAACCCTAAACCCTGAGCCATAAACCATAAAACCAAATCTCTAAATCACAAAACCTAAATTGTAAATCCCAAACCTTAAACCATAAACCCTAAACCTTGATCCCTGAGCCATGAAGCCTAAACCCTAAACCCTAAAATCCCTAAACCCTAAAAAGTGAATATTATAGCCTAGGCCTAACCCTATACCTTAAACCATGAGCCCTAAGCAAAAACCCTAAACCCAAAACATTTTTCTAGAGACCTAAACTTGTAACCGTGAACCTCAAACACTAAGCCATCGACCCTCAACCACGATTACTAAGACCTAAAGCCTAAACTATGAGCCCTCTACCCTATAAACCGTAAGCCCTAATTACTATTAACCCCTAAATTTTGAGTCTTAAACCCTAAAACCGTAAATGCTACATCCTAAATACAAAATTGTGAATTATAAATTATGCACCCTAAACCCTAATAAATAAAAACCCTCAACCCTAAACCTTGAACTTGAAACCCTAAAATATGAGCCCTAATTCCTAATCCTAAACCCTAAATCCCAAAATCTAATTCTTAAACCCTAAAATTTCATCCCTAAGCCCTAAACCCTTGACAACCTAGAAACCTTACAATAGTTAGATTTAGAAAAAGTTGGGATTTTCAAAAAGTTGAGATTTTTGAAAAATTTATAATTTTCAAAAATTTGAGATTTTCAAAAAAGTCACGACTTTTGAAAATGTCACAATTGAAAACAAAGTTGTAATTTTTGAAAACATCAAGATTTAAAAAATGTTGGGACTTTTGAAAAAATTATAATCTCAAAACAGTCAAGATTTCAAAAATGTAGTTATGCACCAAAATTAGCAGGAACATGAAAAATTCATAACTTGTGCTCCGAGTGTCCATTTGAGTCTATTTTTTTAAACCACATGTTTCAAAAATCTCAACTATTTTGAAACATCAAGATTTTTTAAAAAAGTCGGGAGTTTGAATTTAAATTTTCTAGAAATTCTAGATTTTTGAATATGTCATGATTTTGAAAAATCATTATTTGCAAAAAAAAGTTGTGAATTTTAAAAAAAAAGGATTTTAAAGAATTTGTAATTTTATAAAAAGATATAATTTCATAATTCAAAAAAAGTTCAAATTTCAAAAAAATTAGGTTTTAGGAAAACTTGAGATTTTTAAAAATGTAAGGATTATGAAAAGGTTGGGATTTCAAACAAAAATTGGGATTTCAAAAAATTCATGATTTCGAAAAAGACTAGAATTTTGAGAAAGTTGGGATTTTCAAAAATGACAATATTTTGAAAAAAGGTGCAATTTTCAAATAAGTCGAGAATTACAAAACTCTGGATATTTTAAATCCTAATTGTTTTTTAGTATCCTAATTTTTTTGAAAATTTTACCTATCATTTTAGAAATCTTTACTTTTTCAAATTTCATTTTAAATTCAAGACTTTATCACTTTGAAAATACAAACTTTATGAAAATCACGACTTTTTTGAAATCCTAACTGTTTCAAAATTGGAATATGTTTTAAATTGTCACTTTTTCAAAATTGCGACCCCTAAACCCTAAAACCTGAAACCTATGTAATAAAGCACTATACCCTAAACCTCAACATCCTAAAAACTAAGCCCAAAACCCTAAATCCTAAACCATAAATCATAAACCGTTAACATTGAATCTTAAACTCTAAACCCTACAAAATAAACCATAAACCCAAATCCCTAAATCGTAAAACTTAAAATCTAAACCCCAAACCTCAAACCATAAAAACCCTAAACCCTAAACCCTAAGTCCTAAACCCTACAAAGCCTTAAACCTAAACCCCTAAACCCTAAAAAGTGAACCCTTGAACTTTGAGCCCTAAGCCAAAACCTATACCCTAAACCTTTAGATAGAGACCTAAACCCTAAACTCATAAACCCATAAACTTGAATCCCGATCAATGGACCCTCAACCATGAACACTGAGACCTAAATCTTAAACCCTGATCCCTACGCTCTCAACCCTAAAATATGAGCCCTATGTGATGTAAACCCTAAAACCCTAAATGCTAAATCCTTAATACTAAAGCCTCAATCATAAACATTGATTCCTATACCCTAAATGCAGAACCCTCAACCATAAAACCTAAACCCCAAACCCTAAGACTTAGACCTAAAATCCTAATGCTGAACCCTAAAGCCTAAATTTTAAACCTTAAAAATTGATCCTCGAACCTTGAGCCCTAATCCCTAAACACTAAATGCAAAACCCTCAACCGTAAACCTCAAACGCCAAACCCTAGGACTTGAGACCTAAATCCTAACCCTGAACCCTAAACCCTAAACCCTAATTTTTAAACCTTAAAATTGATCCCCGAACCCTGAGCCCTAATCTATAAACCCTAAACCCTAAAAAATAAACTCCGAATTCCTAGCCTAAAAACCAAAATGCTAAACACTCCATCCCTTAAGTCCTAAACCCTATACCTAGAAACCTTATAATAGTTAGATTTGGAAAAAATTAGTATTTTTAAAAGGTTGGGATTTTCAAAAATTCAAGATTTTTAGAAAAGTCAAAATTTGAAAAACCTTAAGAGTTTAAAAAAAGTCACGACTTTTGAAAAATTTGAAATTTTAAACAATTTTGTTAGTTTTGAAAACATCCATATTCAAAAAATGTTGTGACTTTGAAATTTTTCATATTTTCAAACAAGTTGGGGTTTTTGAACAATGAATATTTCGAAAAAGTGAGGAATTTTGAAAAGTTGGGATTTTCAAAAGACTTTCGTTTTTTGCATTTTTTAAGAGTTGGGATTTTTGAAAAATTCATATTTTTTTAAAACTTGACATTTTGATTTTTAAAAACGTTGGGATTTCTCAAAACTTTTTTATTTTAAAAAATGTTTAGATTTTTTCAATAGATGCGATTTTAAAAAAGTCAAGCTTTCAGAACTATAGTGATGTGCCAAAATTAGAAGGAACTTGAAAAGGTCATAACTTGTACTTCGGGTGTCCGTTTCAGTCTGTTTTTTCAAACCACATATTTAGAAAATCTCAACATTTAAAAAAAAAACAGGAGTTTGAATAATTTAGATTTTCAAGAAATTCTAGATTTTTGAATATGTTATGATTTTTAAAAAGTCATTATTTTCCAAAAAATTGTGAATTTAAAAAATTTAGGATTTTAAAGAATAAGTAATTTTAGAAAAAGATAAAATTTCATAATTCTAAAAATTTTGAATTAAAAAAAAATTAAGGGTTTTTGAAAAAGTTGAGATTTTCAAAAAAGTCAAGATTATGAAAAGGTTGGTATTTCGAATAAAAATTGGGATTTAAAAAAAAATTGATTTTGAAAAAGCCAAGAATTTTGAGAAAGTTGGGATTTAAAAAAAATAAGATTTTGAAAATGTTGTAATTTTCAAACAAGATGGGTATTACAAAACTTAAAAGATTTTTAAATCCCAACTATTTTGAATATCATAATATTTTTTGAAAATGTTAACATTTTCAAAATATTTACTTTTTCAAAATTCTAAAATTTTATAAAATTGTGACTTTTTTGAAAATTATAATTTTTTTAAAATTATGAACTTTTTAAATTCATGATTTTGTCACTTTAAAAATATATGAAAATAACCACTTTTTAAATCATGACTTTTTGAAATCATAACTAATTCAAAATAAAGATATTTTTGAAGTCCTGAATATTTCAAAATCGCGACCCCTAAACCCTAAACCTGAAATCTGAGTCGTAAACGCTAAACCCTAAACCCTGACATCATAAACACTAAGCCCAAAACCCTAAATCCTAAACCATAAACCATATAGCCTTAACACTGAATTCTAAACCCTAAACCCTTAGCCATAAACAATAAACCCAAATCCCTAAACTCTAAACCCAAAACCTTAAACCATGATGCTTGAGCCATGAAGCCTAAACATTAAATCCTAATTAATAAACCCTAAACCCCTAAATATGAGCCTTAAATGCTAAACCCTAAAAAGTGAACCCTGAAGCCTTGGGCCTAATCCTAAACCCTAAACAGTGAACCCTGAAAGCCTTGGGCCTAATCCTAAACCCTAAACCCTATACTTTGAACTGTGAGCCCTAAACAAAAACCCTAAACCCTAAATCCTAAACTTATAACCCAAAACCTCAAAATTTGATCCATGGACCCTCAACCATGAACACTAAGACCTTAAACTCTAACCTCTACGCTCTAATTGCTCTTAAACCCTAAATTCTAAATCTTAAACCCTAAATACTTAACCTTCAATCATAAACCATGAGCCCTAAACCCAAAAGCAAAACCCTCAACCGTAAACCTCAAACCCCAAACCTTAAAACTTAAGCCGTAAAGCCTTTAAGTAAACCCTAAACCCTAAACCTTAAAACCTAATTCTAAAAAACTAAACCTTGATCCATGAACCGTGAACTTGAACCCCCCGAACCATGAACCTTAAACCATAATCCTAAGCCCAAAAAGTTAAACCCTAAACACTAAATCCCCCAAGTTAGATTTGGAAAAAGTTGGTATTTTGAAAAGCTTGAGATTTTCACAAAGTCAAGATTTTTGAAAAAGTAAGGATTTTCAAAAACTTGAGATTTTCAAAACAGTCACAACTTTTGAAAAAGTTGCAATTTTAAAAACATCAAGATTTAAAAAAATTTGGGTCTTTGAAAATGTTCATATTTTCAACGAAGTTGGGGTTTTAAAAAATGAATATTTAAAAAAAAGTTAGAATTTTTGAAAAGTTGGAATTTTCGAAAGATTTGGGCCTTTCACATTTTTGATAGTCAGGAATTTTTAAAAACTCGACAATTTCAAAAAATTTATGATTTTTTAAAAAAGGGATTTTAAAAAAAATAGATTTTCAAAAAAGTCGTCATTTTGTAGAAGTAAACATTTTTGAAAAAGTCAGTATTTTAAAAAAGTTAGGATTTTCAAAAAATCAAGATTTTGGAAAATGTTGGGATTTTTAAAAAGTCAAGATTTTTGAATAAGTAAGGATATTGAAAAAAATTTCTAATTTTTAATATTTGCAATTTTCGAAAAAGTATAATTTTTTTAAAAGTAAGGATTTTTAAAAAATGTAGAATTTTTGATAAAGTTGAGATTTCTAAAAAAGTTTTGATTTTCAAAAATGTCATGATTTTTGAAACAATTGTGATTTTCAAAAAACTTTAGAAAAAGTTATAATCTCAAAAAGTCAAGATTTAAAAAATGTAGTGATGCACCAAAATTAGCAAGAACTTGAAAAGTCATAACTTGTGCTCTGGGTGTCCATTTGAGTCCATTTTTTTAAACCACATGTTTCAAAAATCTCAATTGTTTTAAAATATCAGGATTTAAAAAAAAAGTCAGGAGTTTGAATAATTTTAAATTTCAAAAATTCTGAATTTTTAAATATGTCAATGTTTTTGAAAAATTCTTTATTTTAAAAAACGTTGTGAATTTAAAAAATTTAGGATTTTAAAGAATTTTTAGTTTTAGAAAAAGATAAAATTTCATAATTCTAAAAAAGTTTGAATTTCAAAAAATTTAGGTTTTTGAAAAAGTTGAGATTTTCAAAAAGTTAGGATTATGAAAAGGTTGGGTTTTCAAACAAAAATTGGAATTTCAAAAAAGTGGTGATTTTGAAAAAGCCAAGAATTTTGAGAAAAATAGGATTTTCAAAAAAGACAATATTATTGAAAAAGGTGCAATTTTTAAAAGTCTTAGGAATTACAAAATTGAAGAAATTTTTAAATCCCAACTATTTTGAATATCCTATTTTTAAAAAAATCCTAACATTTTTAAAATCTTCAAAATTTCAACTTTTTACAAAATCACATCTTTTCTAAAAATTTCAAATTTTTAAAAAATCACAAGTTTTTTTAAAAAATAGTGAACATTTTAAATTCTTGACTTTATCACTTTCAAATGCTTCGAAAATACAGACTTTTTAAAAATTATGACTATTTCAAAATTCTAATTGTTTCAAAATCATGATATTTTTGAAATCGTAACTATTTCAAAATCATCACCCCTAAACCCTAAAACTGAAACCTGCATCGTAAACGCTAAACCCTAAATCTCAACATGTTAAACACTAAGCCCAGAACCCTAAATCCTAAACCATAAACCCTTAACATTGAATCCTAGACCCTAAATCCTCAGCCATAAACCATAAACCCAAATCCCTAAATTGTAAAACCTAAACTCTAAACCCCAAACCTAAACCATAAACCTTAATCCCTTAGCCATGAATCCTAAACCCTAAACCCTAAAAAATAAACCCTAACCTCCTAACCTTGAGCCTTCAACCCTAAAGTTTTAGATGGATACCTAAAGGATAAACCTTAAACTCATAAACCTAAACTTCGAACAATGAGACCTAAATAAACCCTATAACCTAAACTATGAGCCATATACCCTTTAAAACCTAAACCTTAAGCTATAATTACTCCTAAACCCTAAATTCTAAGTCTTCAACCCTAAAACCCTAAATGCTAAATCCTAAATACTAAACCCTCAATCATAAAACATGGGCCATAAACCCTCAATGCAAAACCGTAAACCATAAAATTTAAACCCCAAACCCTAAAATTTGAGCCCTAAATCCTAATCCTAAACCCTAAACCCCAAAACCCTAAAACCTAATTCTTAAACCCTAAACCTTGATCCCGAACCCTAAACCTCAACCCTAAACCCTAAACCCTGAGCCCTGAGCTCTAATCCCTAAGCCCTAAACACTATACACTAAATCCCCTGAGCCATAAACTCTCAACCTAGAAACCTTAAAATAGATAGATTTGGATAAAGTTAGTATTTTGAAAAACTTGGGATTTTCAAAAAGTCAAGATTTTTAAAAAAGTCAGAATTTTCAAAAACTTGAGATTTTAAAAAAAGTCACGACTTTTGAAAAAGTTACCATTTTAAATAAAGTTGTTATTTTTGAAAACATCAAGATTTACGAAAATGTTTGGACTTTGAAAATGTTTAGATGTTGAAACAAGTTGGTGTTTTCGAATAATGAATATTTTGAAAAAGTCAAGATTTTCAAAAGAGTTGGGCTTTTCGCATTTTTGAAGAGTCGAGATTTATAAAGAAGATTTTTTAAAAAACTCAAGATTTTTGAAAAACTTGACATTTTCAAAAAACTTAGGATTTTCCAAAAAGTTGTGAATTTTTAAAAAAATTATGATTTTAAAGAATTTGCAATTTTTTAAAAAAATAGAATTTCATAATTCTAAAAAATTTCAAATTTTAAAAATTTTAGGGTTTTTGAAAAAGTTGAGATTTTCAAAAAATTCACAATTTTGAAAAGGTTGGGATTTTGAACAAAAATTGGAATTTCAAAAAAGTTGTGATTTCGAGAAATCCAAGAATTTTGAGAAAGTTTGGATTTTTGAAAAGGTAAAATTTCGAAAAAAGTCAAGAATTACAAAAATGAATAGATTTTTAAATCCAAACTGTTTTGAATATCCTTATTTTTTTCAAAATCCTAACATTTTCAAAATATTTACTTTTTCAAAACTCCAACATTTTATTAAATCTTGAATTTTCAAAAAATTACTGCAATTTTAAAAAAATCATGAGTTTTTAAAATTGTGAAAATTTAAATTCATGACTTTATCACTTTAAAAATCTTTGAAAATCGTGACTTTTTCAAAAGTCTAAATTGTTTCAAAATTTGACTTTTTGAATATCACGACCCCTAAACCCTAAACCACTAAATTTTGAAAAACTTGAGACATTTTAAAAAAACCCTAAACTTTAAAATAAAGATTTTAAACCAAAACCATAAACCGTTAACATTTTAAAACCCTAAACCTAAACTTAACCCTCATTTTAAACCAAAAACCAAAATCCCTAAATCCCTAAACCTAAAAACCCTAAAATTTCTAAAAACTCTAAACCCTAAACCCTAAAAAGTCACCCCTAAAGCCTTAGGCCTAACCCTAAACCCTAAACCCCCTAAACTCATAACCTCGAACCTCAAAAAAAGTCAAGATTTTTGAAAAGCCATGGATTTTCAACCTAAATAAGCATGAAAACATTGAGATTTTTAAAAACTATTTTTAATAAGCTAGGATATTACTCCTAAACTCAAAAAAATTATGAGTCTTAAACCCTCAAATCCTAAATTTAAAAAATACTAAACCCTCAAAATCTTTGATAAACCAGAGCCCTTTTAGAAAAATCAAAATTTTTAAAAAGTTAAATTAAAATGTTTGAGCCCTAAAAAACGTTGTGATTTTTTCTATAAACCATTTTCAAAAAAGTTATAACTCATAAAAGTAGCTTCAAAAAACTTTGATCCAAAATTCGATCCCCAAAACACCCTGTGCCTGAACCCTAAACCCTTTTTCCCTAAACTCTAAACACTAAATCCTAAACTTTTGAATCATAAGCTCAAAATCTAAAAAAAACACTAAATTTGAGCCATAAACCCTCAGAAATTTTAATTTTTAAAATTTTTGATTTTGAAAAAGTTAAATTTTTTTAAAAATGGGATTTTTAAAAATTTTAGAAAAAGATTTTTGATTGAATTTTAAAAAAATTGAGAATTTTCATTTTATAGGTTGGTATTTGCTAAAAATTGGTGGATTTAAAAGAGTCGATTTCGAAAAAGCCAAGAATTCCTTGAGAAAGTCTGGGATTTCATTCAATACAAGCTTTTAAAAGGACATATCAAATGCGCCTTTTAATTAAAAAACTAAAGAGATTTTTAAATCCCAACTATTTTGAATATCCCTTTTTTTAAATCCTAACATTTTCAAAATCTTTTCTTTTAAAAATTCCAACTTTATATAAAACTACAAATTTTTTGAAAATTATGAATTTTTAAAATATCCTGAGTTTTTTAAAAATTGTGAACTTTTTAAAATCATTACTTTATCACTTTCAAAACCTTTGAAAATAGGATTTTTGAAAATAATGAAATTTTCAAAATCCTAACTTTTTCAAAATCAGGATATTTTAAAATTGTGACTGTTTCAAAATTGGGATATTTAACACTAAACCCTAAACATCCTAAAACCCTAAACCCCAAACCTCCCTAAACCCTAAACCAATAAACCATACCCTTAACTCCCAAATCCCTAAAAAGCCATAAACCATAAACCCAAATCCCTAAATCGTAAAACCTAAACTCTAAACCCCAAACCTTAAACATAAAACCTAAACCATGATAATTGACCATGAAGCCTAAACCCTAAATCCTAATTAATAAACCCTAAAGCCTTAGGCCTAACCCTGAACCCTAAACCCCTTAGCCAAAACCCTAAATCCTAAACCTTTAGCTATAGACCTAAACCCAAAATCCTAAACTTTTAACCCCAAACCTCAAACCTTGATCTATGGACCCTCAACAATGAACACTAAGACCTAAACCCTAAAACTCTGACCCCTATGCCTTAAACCATGAAATCTGAGCCCTATACCCTATAAACCCTAAACCTTAAGCTATAATTACTCCTAAACCCTAAATTTTGAGTCTTAAACCCTAAATGCTAAATTTTAAATACTAAACCCTCAACAGTAAACCCTCAATCATAAACCTTGAACCCCAAACCCTAAAACCTCAACCCTAAATCCTTCCCTAAACCTTAAAACCTAATTCTTAAACCCTAAACCTTGATCTTCAAACCCTGAACCTCAACCCTAAACCCTGAGCCCTATTCCCTAAACCCTGCATCCTAAGCCCAAAAAGCTAAACCCTAAACACTAAATCCCCTGAGCCATAAACCCTCAACATAGAAACCTTAAAATAGTTAGATTTGGAAATTTTTGGTATTTTGAAAAACTTGGGATTTTTGAAAACTTGAAATTTATAAAAAATTCACAACTTTTGAAAAAGTTGCAATTTTAAAAAAAGTTTTTAATTTTGAAAACATCAAGATTAAATATTTTGAAATAGTCAGGATTTTTCAAACGTTGGGATTTTCGAAAGATTTGGGCCTTTCACATTTTTGATAGTCAGGAGTTTTGAAGAGTATGGATATTTAAAAAACTTGACAATTTCAAAAAAGTTATGATTTTTTAAAATATGGGATTTTAAAAAAATTGAGTTTTTCCAAAAAGTCGTCATTTTGTAAAAGTAAACATTTTCGAAAAAGTCAAGATTTTGGAAAATTTTGGGATTTTTTAAAAAGACAAGATTTTTGAATACTCAGCATATTCAAAAAATTCTTGATTTTTAATATTTGTGATTTTCGAAAAAGTATAAGTTTTTTAAAAAGTAAGGATTTTCAAAAATTGGCATTTTTGATAAAGTTGAGATTTCTAAAAAAGTTTTGATTTTCAAAAACGTAATGATTTTTGAAATAGTTGTGATTTTCAAAAAAATTGGGATATTCGAAAAAGTTATAATCTACAAAGAGTCAAGATTTAAAAAATGTAGTGATGTGCCAAAATTAGTAGGATCCTGAACATGTCATAACTTGTGCTCTGGGTGTCCATTTATTTTAAACCACATGTTTCAAAAATCTCAATTATTTTAAAATATCATGATTTTCAAAAAAAAGGTCGGGAGTTTGAATAATTTAGAATTTTAAAAATTCTAGATTTTTAAATATGTCATGATTTTTTAAAAATTCTTTATTTTAAAAAATGTTGTGAATTTAAAAATATTAGGATTTTAAATAATTTGTAATTTAGAAAAAAAATTTCATAAAAAAAATAATTTAAAAAGTTTTTTTTTTTTTTAAAAAGT
The DNA here is from genome assembly GCA_018340775.1 of Taxus wallichiana var. yunnanensis. Lineage (NCBI taxonomy): Eukaryota > Viridiplantae > Streptophyta > Pinopsida > Cupressales > Taxaceae > Taxus > Taxus wallichiana. The sequence goes on along the minus strand of CM031237.1, from coordinate 495,664,597 downwards.
TGAGATATTCAAAAATGTGAGGATTATGAAAAGCTTGGGTTTTCAAAAAAAATTGGAATTTTAAAAAAGTTGTGATTTCGAAAAAGCCAAGAATTTTGAGAAAATAGGGATTTTCAAAAAAGAGAAGATTTTTGAAAAAGGTGCATTTTTTAAATATGTCAGGAATTACAAAACTGAAGAGATTTTTAAATCCCAACTGTTCTGAATATCCTAATTTTTTTAAAAATCCTAACATTTTCGAAATCTTTACTTTTTGAAAATTTCAACTTTTAATAAAATCGCTTCTTTTCTAAAAAAATTTGAATTTTAAAAAAATGACAAGTTTTTTAAAAAATAGTGAAGTTTCAAAGTCTTCAAAAATACAGACTTTTTTAAAATTATGAAATTTCCAAAATTGTAATTGTTTCAAAATCAGGATATTTTTGAAATCATGATTATTTCAAAATCGTGACCCTAAAACCTAAACTTGAAACTTGATATGTAAATGCTAAACCCTAAACCTCAACATACCCTAAACCCTTAAACCCTTAACATTGAATTGTAAACCCTAAACACTCAGCCATAAACCATAAACCCAAATCCCTAAATCATAAAACCTAAACTCTAAACCCCAAACCTTAAACCATAAATCGTAAACCTTGATCCTTGAGCCATGAAGCCTGAACACTAAAAGCCCTAAACCCTAAACAAGAAACGCTAACCCCCTAACCCTGAGCCTTCATCCCTAAAGCTTTAGCTAGAGACTTATACCCTAAATCTTAAACTCATAACCTTGAATTTCGAACCATGAGCAATGAGACCTAAACCCTAAATTCTGAGTCTTAAACCCTGAAACCCTAAATACTAAATCCTAAATATTAAACCCTCAATCATAAACCATGAGCCCTAAATCGTAAACCTCGAACCCCAAACCCTAAAATCTGAGCTCTAAATCCTAATCCTAAACCTAAAACCTAATTCTTAAACCCTAAACCTTGATCCTTGAACCCCGAACCCTAAACCCTAAACCCCCAATCCTGAGCCCAAAAACCTAAATGCTAAACACTAAATCCCCTTAGCCATAAACACTCAACCTAGAAACCTTAAAATAGATAGATTTGGATAAAGTTAGTAAATTTAAATTCTTGGGATTTTCAAAAAGTCAAGATTTTTGAAAAAGTCAGGATTTTCAAAACCTTGAGATTTTCAAAAAAGGCCTGACTTTTGAAAAAGTTGGTATTTTAAACAAAGTTGTTATTTTTTAAAACATCAAGATTTAAAAAAATGTTTGGACTTAAAAAATGTTCAGATTTTGAAAAAAGCTGGTGTTTTCGAAAAATGAATATTTTGAAAAAGTTAGGATTTTCAAAAGTTTGGCATTTTAAAAAAGAGTTGGGTCAGATTTTTAAAGAATCTAGATTTTTGAAAAACTCGGCATTTAAAAAAAAAGATAGAATTTTTGAAAAGGCAGGATTTTAAAAAAAGTCACAATATTTGAAAAGTCAGGATTTTGCAGAATGTTGGGATTTTTAAAACATCAAGATTTTTGAAAAAGTCAGGAATTTTGAATGAGTCGGGATATTCATAATGTCTTGAATTTTATTTAATATTTGCAATTTTCAATAAGGATTTTTAAAAAACATCCCGATTTTTGAAATAGTTGTGATTTTTAGAATGTTGTGATTTTTGAAAAAGTTATTATTTTCAAAAAGTTGTGAATTTAAATTTTTTTTATGATTTTAAAGAATTTTTAATTTTAAAAAAAGATAGAATTTAATAATTCTAAAAAAAATTGAATTTAAAAAATTGTAGGGTTTTTGACATAGTTGAGATTTTCAAAAAAGTCACGATTATGAAAAGGTTGGGATTTTGAACAAAAATAGGGATTTCAAACAAAAATTGGCATTTCAAAAAAGATGTGATTTCAAAAAAGCTAAGAATTTTGAAAAAGTTACGATTTTCAAAACAGATAAGATTTTGAAAAAAAATGAGAGTTACAAAACTAAAGAGATTTTTAAATCCCAACTGTTTTGAATATTCTTATTTTTTTCAAAATCCTAACATTTTCAAAATCTTTACTTTTTCAAATTTCAGACATTTTATTAAATCATGAATTTTTCAAAAATTACGAATTTTAAAAAAATCATGAGTTTTTTTAAAATTATGAAAATTTTAAATTCATGACTTTATCACTTTCAAAGTCTTTTAAAATATAGAGTTTTTGAAAATCATAACTTTTTCAAAATCCTAACTGTTTCAAAATTGTGACTTTCCCAAAGTCGCGACCCCTAACCCCTAAACCCTAAAACCTTAAACTTGAGTCATAAATGCTAAACCCTAAACCCCAACATCCTAAACACTTATCCCAAAACCCTAAATCCTAAACCATAAACAATAAACCCTTAACACTAAATCCTAAACCAAATAAACCAATAACCCCAAATCCCTAAACCCCAAAAACCGTAAACCATAAACCCAAATCCCTTAATCTTAAAACCTAAACTCTAAACTCCAAACCTTAAACCATAAACTCTAAACCATGGTCCCTGAGCCATGAAGCAAAAACCCTAAATCCCTAAAGCCTTATGCCGAAACATAAACCGTAAAACCCTATACCTTTTACCGTGAGCTCGAAGCAAAAACCCTAAACCATAAACTCATAACCTCAAACCCTGAGCCATGGACCCTCGACCATGACCACTGAGACCTAAACCCTAAACCCTGACCCCTATAACCTAAACCCTAAACCTTAAGCTCTAATTACTCAAAAACCCTAAATTCTAAATCCTAAATACTAAACCCTCAATCATAAACCATGAGACCTAAACCGTCAATGTAAAACCGTAAACCTCAAACCCCAAACCCTAAAATCTAATCCCTAAATCCTAAACCCAAACCCTAAAGCCTAATTCTTAAACCCTAAAACTTGACAACCCCCCAATCCCTGAGCCCAAAGCCTAATCCCTAAACACTAAATCCATTGAGCCATAAACCCTCAACCTAGAAACCTTAAAATAGATAGATTTGGATAAAGTTACTATTTTGAAAAACTTGGGATTTCCAAAAAGTCAAGAATTTTTAAAAAGTCAGAATTTCCAAAAACTTGAGATTTTCAAAGAAGTCACGACTTTTGAAAATGTTACAATTTTAAAAAAAGTTGTTATATATGAAAACATCAAGATTTTAGAAAATATTTGGACTTTGAAAATGTTCAGATTTTGAAACAAGTTGGTGTTTTGAAAAATGAATATTTCAAAAAAGTCAAGATTTTCAAAAGAGTTGGGCTTTTCACATTTTTTAAAAGTCAGAATTTTTAAGGAATGTAGATTTTTGAAAAACACAAGATTTTCTAAAAACTCGACATTTTCAAAAAAGTTAGGATTTTTGAAAAGTCAGGATTTTAAAAAAATTCACGATTTTTGAAAAGTCAAGATTTTGGAAAATATTTCAATTTTTGAAAAAGTCAGGAATTTTGAATGAGTTAGGATATTCAAAAAGGCTCGAATTTTAATATTTGTGATTTTTTATAAGGATTTTTAAAAAACGTCCCAATTTTTGAAATAGTTGTGATTTTAAAAAAAATTCTGATTTTCGAAAAACTTATTATTGTCTAAAAAGTTGCGAATTTAGAAAAAAAATCAATTTTAATGAATTTGAGATTTTAGAAAAAGAATTTCATAATTCTAAAAAGTTTCGAATTTTAAAAATTTAGGGTTTTTGAGAAAGTTGAGATTTTCAAAAAAGTCATGATTATGAAAAGGTTTGGATTTCTAACAAAAATTAGGATTTTGAACAAAAATTGGGATTTGAAAAAAGTTGTGATTTTGAAAAAGCCAAGAATTTTGAGAAAGTTGGGATTTTCAAAAAAGCTAAGATTTTGAAAAAAGTCTGGAATTACAAAACTGAAGAGATTTTTAAATCTAAATTATTTTAAATATCCTTATTTTTAAAAAAATCCTAACATTTTACTAATTCATGAATAATTTGAAAATTACGAATTTTAAAAAAATCATGAGTTTTTTAAAAATTGTGAAAATTTTAAATTCATTATTTTATCACTTTCAAAATCTTTGAAAATATAGAGTTTTTGAAAATCATGACTTTTTGAAATCCTAACTATTTCAAAATTGTGACTTTTTCACAATCGCAGCCCCTAAATGCTAAACCCTAAAACTTGAAACTTGAATCGTAAACACTAAACCCTAAACCCCAACATCCTAAATAGTAATCCCAAAAGCCTAAAGCTTAAACCATAAACCATAAACACTTAACACTAAATCCTAAACCCTTAACCCTCAGCTATAAACCATAAACCCAAATCCCTTAATCGTAAAACCTAAACTCTAAATCCTGATCCATAAAAAGTTACCCCTAAAGCCTTAGGCCTAACCCCTAAACCCTAAACCATGACCATTGAGAGCCCGAAGCAAAAACTCTAAACCCTAAACTCATAACCCGAACCTTGAACCCGAGACATGGACCCTCAACCATGACCATTGAGACCCAAACCCGAAACCGTAAGCTCTAATTACACATAAACCATAAATTATGAGTCTAAAACGCTTAAACTCTAAATTCTAAATCTTAAATATTAAACCCTCAATCGTAAACCATGAGCCCAAAACCCTCAATGCAAAATCATTTACCTCGAACCCCAAACCCTAAAATTTGAGTCCTAAATCCTCAACCTAAACCCTAAAACCTATTGTTAAACCCTAAACATTGATACCCGAACCCCAAACCTCAACCCTAAACCCTATACCCTGAGCCCTAAGCCCTAAATTATAAACCCTAAACACTAAAATTTGTAAAGAAGGTATTTTTAAAAAATTGTGATTTTGCAAAAAGTCATGATTTTGTAAAAGTGAAGATTTTCGATAAAGTTAGGATTTTTGAAAATTTAAGATTTTCAAAAAAGTAAAGATTTTGGTAAATGTTGGGATTTTTGAAATGTCAAGATTTTGAAGAAGTCAGAATATTCAAAAAGTCCCGATTTTTAATATTTGTAATTTTTTTAAAAATAACTTTTATAAAAGTAAGGATTTCCGTAAAAGTCGAAATTTTTGATAAAGTTGAGATTTTAGAAAATTCAAAAAATTTAAAAAGTTGAGATTTCTGAAAAAGATTTTATTTTTGAAAACGTCACAAATTTATAAATTGTTGCGATTTTCCAAAAAATGGGATTTTCAAAAAAGTTATAACCTCAAAAGAGTAGTGATGTGTCAAAATTAAGAGGAACTTGAAAAGGTCATAACTGGCACTGTGGGTGTCTTTTTGAGTCCATTTTTTAGAAACCACATGTTTCAAAAATATATTTTTTTTTAAAATATCAAGATTTAAAAAAAAAAGTCAGTAGTTTGAATAATTTAGATTTTCTAGAAATTCTAGATTTTTCAATATGTTATGATTTTGAAAAAGTCATTATTTTCAAAAAAGTTCTAAATTTAAAAAAATAGGATTTCAAAGACTTTACAATTTTAGAAAAAGATAGAATTTCATAATTCTAACAAAGTTTGAATTTAATTTTTTTTAGTGTTTATAAAAAAGTAGATATTTTCAAAAAAGTCAAGATTATGAAAAAGTAGAGATGTCGAACAAAAATTGGGATTTCGAAAAAGGCAAGAATTTTGAGAAAGTTTAGATTTTCATAAAAGACAAGATTTTGAAGAAAGGTGCAATTTTAAAATGAGTTAGGAATTACAATACTAAAAAGATTTTTAAATCCCAACTGTTTTGAATAACCTATTTTTTAAAAATCCTAACATTTTCAAAAATCTTTCTTTTTCAAAATTCAAACTTTTTATAAAATCATGACTTTTTCGAAAATTACCATTTTTAAAAAAATCACAAGTTTTTAAAAAAATTGTGAACTTTTTAAATTCATGACTTTATCGAAATCCTAATGATTCAAAATTGGGATATTTTTTAAATCGTGACTCCTAAAACCCTATAATCTCTAAACCCTAAACCCCAACATCCTAAAAACTAATCTCAAAACCCTAAATCCTAAACATTAAACCATAAATTCTTAACACATAACCATAAACCCTAAAACCTCAGCCATAAACCATAAACCCAAATCCCTAAATCTAAAACCTAAACTCTAAAATTCAAACCTTAAACCCTAAACCCTAAACCCTGAAAGGCTTAGGCCTAACCCTAAACCCTATATACCCTATACCTTGAACCATGATCACTAAGCCAAAACCCTAAACATTTAGCTAAAGACCTAAACCCTAAACTCATACTTGGGAACCTCAAATCCTAAGCTAATTGGGACCCTCAACCATGAACACTGAGACCTAAACCCTAAATCATAAACTCTGACCCCTACACCATATAAACCCTAAACCTTAAGCTCTAATTACTCCTAAAACCCTAAATTCTGAGTCTCAAACCTTAAAACCCTAAATTCTAAATCCTAAATACTAAACCCTCAATTATCAAGCATGAGCCCAAAACCCTAAATGCAAAACCCTCAACCGTAAACCTAAAACCCAAAACTCTAAAACCTTGCCCTAAATCCTAACCCTAAATTTTAAACCCTATAACCTAATTCTTAAACCCTAAAAAAACCTTGAACCCAAATCCCCTGAACCCTAAACCCTCAACATCCTAAACCCTAAAATATTTAGATTTTGAAAAACACTAAAAAAACCCCTAAAACCAACATTTTCAAAAATCGAGGTTTTAAAACCATAGAAATTTTTAAAATATTTACAATTTTAAAAAAGTTGGTATTTTGAAAAACTTGGGATTTTAAAAATGTCAAGTTTTTTTGAAAATGTTCATATTTCAAAACTTGAGATTTTAAAAAATTAATATTTTGAAAAAGTCATGATTTTTTAAAAGTTGGGATTTTTGCATTTAAAAAAGTTGGGATTTTTGAAGAGTCTTGATTTTGAAAATTCAAGATTTTTGAAAAACTCAACATTTTAAAAAAGTTAGAATTTTGAAAAGATCAAGATTTTAAAAATAAGATTTTCTAAATACTCATGATTTTGAAAAGTTAAGATTTTTGAAAATGTTAGATTTTTTAAGAATTTGAAATTTTTTAAAAATTAAGATTTTGAAAAATGTTGGGATTTTTTTTAAAATTTCAAGATTTTTGAAAAAAAGTACCAATTTTTAATATTTATAATTTTCAAAAAAAAGATTTTTAAAAAGTAAGAATTTTAAAAAAGTCAGCTTTTAAAAAAAACTTGAGATTTTAGAAATTCAAGAATTTTATAAAAGTTGGGATTTTTGAAAATGTTTTGATTTTCAAAAATGTCATGATTTTTGAAATAGATATCATTTTTGAAAAAGTTGATAATCTCAAAAAAAATCAAGATTTCAAAAAATGTAGTGATGCACCAAAATTGGTAGGAATTTATACTTGGGTGTCCATTTGAGTCCGTTTTATTTTTGAAACCACATATTTCAAAAATCTCAACATTTTTAAAATATCAAGATTTTAAAAAATGTTGTGAATTATAATAATTTAGATTTTCCAGAAATTCTGATTTGTAAATATATCATTATTTTCAAAAAAAGTTGTGAATTTCAAAAAAATTAGGATTTTAAAGAATTTGTAATTTTAGTAAAAGATAGAATTTCATAATTCAAAAAAGTTTGAATTTTAAAAAATTTATTTTGAAAAGTTGAGATTTTAAAAAAGTCAGAATATGAAATGGTTTCTGATTTTAAAAAAAATTGGGATTTCAAAAATTCTTGATTTCTAAAAAGGTAAGAATTTTGAGAAACTTGGGATTTTTTTAAAAGAAAAGATTTTGAAAAAAAATTCAATTTTCAAATAATTTGGCAAACAAAACTAAAGAGATTTTAAATTTGTGACTTTATCACTTTCAAAATCTTTGAAAATACAAACTTTTTAAAAATCATGATTTTTTTGAAATCCTAACTATTTCAAATTTAGGATATTTTTCAAATCGTGACTTTGTATAAATCACGACCCTTAAACCCTACAACCTAAAACCTGACTTGTAAACACTAAACCCTAAGCCCAAACACCTAAACACTAAGCCCAAAACCTAAATACTAAACCATAAACCCAAATCCCTAAATCATAAGATCTAAACTCTAAACCCCAAACCTTAAACCATAAACCCTAAGCCATGAAGCCTAAACCCTAAACCCTAAAAAGTAAATATTAAAGCCTTAGTCTTAACCCTAAACCCTAAACCCTATACCTTGAACCTCAACCACCAAGCCTTACTCATAACCCTGAACCTCAAACATTGAGCTATGGACCCTAAACCCTGAGCCCTATGCCCTAAACCCTAAACTCTGAACCCTATACTCTATACCATATAAATCCTAAAACTTAAGCCCTAATTACTCCTAAACCCTAAATTTTAAGTCTTAAACCCCAAAACCCTAAATGCTAAATCCTAAATACCAAACCCTGCATCATAAACCATGAGCCCTAAACCTTAAATGCAAAACCCTCAACAATAAACCTCAAACCCCAAACCCTAAAACCTGTGCCCTAAATCCCAACCTTAAAACCCTAAACCCTAAACCCTAAAACCCAAATTGTGAAACATAATTTTTAAACCCTAAACCTTGATCTTCAAACATTGAACCTCCACCCTAAATCGTGAACCTTGAAACCTAAGCCCTAATTGTAAAACCATAAACATTTAAACCCTAAACCCCGAATCCTGAGCCCAAAAACCTAAACTCTAAACACTAAATCCCCTGAGGCGTAAACCCTCAAACTTGAAACCTTAAAATAGTTAGATTTGGAAAAAGTTGGTAATTTGAAAAACTTGGGATATTCAAAAAGTCAAGATTTTTTAAAAACTCGAGATTTTAGAAAATTTAGATTTTCATAAAAGTCACGACTTTTGAAAAACTTGCAATTTTAAAATATAGTTGTTATTTTTGAAAACACCAAAATTTAAGAAATGTTGGGACTTTGAAAATGTTTAGATTTTCAAACAATTTAGAATTTTTGAAAAATGAATATTTTGAAAAAGATAGGACTATGAAAAGTTTGGATTTTCGAAAGAGTTGGGCTTTTCACGTTTTTGAAGAGTTAGGATTTTTGAAAAAGTCAAGATTTTTAAAAACCTGATTTTTTCAAAAAAGTTAGGATTTTTGAAAAGATGAGATTTTAAAAAATTGGAGATTGTCCAAAAGGTCGTAATTTTGTAAAAGTGAAGATTTTTGAAAAATTCAAGATATTTGAAAAAATGATATGATTTTTTAATAAGTTAGGATATTTGAAAAAGTTTCGATTTTTAAAATTTTAATGTTTGAAAAATATATTTTTGAAAAACTTTTGATTTTGAAAATGTCATGATTTTTTAAATAGTTGCAATTGTCAAACAAGTTAAGGTTTTTAAAAAAAATTATAATCTCAAAAAAGTCAAGGTTTCAAAAACTTGGTGATGCACCAATATTAAAAGGAATTTGAAATCGTCATAACTTGTGCTCCAGGTATGCATTTGAGTCTGTTTTTTTTTAAACCACATGTTTCTAAAATCTCATTTTATTTAAAATATTAGGATTTTAAAAGAAAATCAGGGGATTTTGAAATTTAGATTTTCTGAAATTCTAGATTTTTAAAAAGTCATTATTTTCAAAAAGTTCTTAAATTAAAAAAATTTAGGATTTTAAAGAATTTGTAATTATATAAAAAGATAGAATTTCATAATTCTAAAAAAGTTTGAATTTCGAATAACTTTGTGGTTTTTGAAAAAGTTGAGATTTTCAAAAGTTAGGATTATGAAGAGGTTGGCATTTCAAACAAAAATTGGGTTTCAAAAAGCTCATGATTTTGAAAAAGCCAAGAATTTTCAAGAAGTTGGGATTTTCAAAAAAGACAAGATTTTGAAAAAAGTGTCAATTTTCAAATAAGTAGGGAATTACTAAACTGAAGATATTTTTAAATCCCAACTGTTTTAAAAATATGGAGTTTTTGAAAATCATTATTTTTTCAAAATCCTAACTATTTTCAAAATCGAGATATTTTTGAAATCATGACTTTTTATAAATCGCAACCCCTAAATCCTAAACCCTAAAAACTTGAAACCTAAGTCGTAAACCCTAAACCCTAAACCCGAACATCCTAAACACTAATCCCAAAACCCTAAATCCTAATCCATAAACCATAAAACCTTAACACTTAACTCTAAACACTAAACCCTCAGCAATAAACCCTAAACCCATAATCTCTAAAGTGTAAATCCTTAACTCTAAACCCCAAACCTTAAACTATAAACCCTAAACCTCGATCCCGAGCCATGAAACCTAAAACCTAAACCGTAAGCTCTAAACCCCAAACAATAAACCCTAAACCCCTAACCCTGATATTTAAACCCTAAACCTTAAAAATTGAACCCTAAACCCTATACCTTGAACCATGATCCCTAATCCTAAACCTTGAACACTGACCCATGGGCCCTCAACCATAAACCTTGACCCTTACGCCCTAAACCCTCAAATCTGAGCCCTATATGCTATAAACTCTATAACCAAAAAAACTTGAGTTGAAAATGCTAAACCCTAAGCCCAAACATCCTAAATACTAAGCCTAAAGCCCTAAATCGTGAACCATAAACCATAAACCCTAAACATTGAATCTTGAACCCAAAACCCTTAGCCATAAACTAGTAACCCAAATCCCTAAATCGTAAAAACTAAAACCTAAACCTCAAACGTTAAACAACAAACCCTAAAAACTGATCCTTGAGCCATGAAGCCTAAACACTAAACTCTAAGCCCTAAATCATAAACAATAAACAAGAACCCCTAACCCCCGAGCATTAAACTCATACTTTTAAACCTTGAACCTTGAGCAATGGACCTCAACCATAGAGACCAAAACCCAAAACTCGAGACCCCTATGCCTAAACTTTAAACTCGAGCCCTATACCCTATAAACCATAAGCTCTAATTTCTCCTAAACCCTAAATTTTGAGTCTTAAACCCTAAAATCCTAAATGCTAAATCCTAAATACTAAACCCTTAATCGTAAACCATGAGCCCTAAACCCTAAATGCAAAAAAAGCCTCAACCGTAAATCTCAAAAACACCAAACCTAAACCCTAAACCTTAACCCCAAAACCCAAAGACCTAAAACCTAGGTCTTAAACCCTAAACATTGATCACTAAAACCTAAACCTTAAAACCCTAAAACTAAACCATGAAATCCCGAGCCCTAATCCCTAAACCTAAAACTAAACACTAAACCCTAAATCCTAACCCTAAACCCTAAACCTTACACCCCAAAACCCAAAGACCTAAAAAACCTAATTCTTAAACCCTAAACATTGATCACCAAACCCTGAACCTCAACCCTAAACCTTGAACCATGAATCGTGATCCCTGAGCCCTAATCCCTAAACCTTAAACACTAAACACTAAACCCTAAATCCTAACCCTAAACCCTAAACCTTACACCCCAAAACCCAAAGACCTAAAACCTAATTCTTAAACCCTAAACCTCAACCCTAAACCCTGAACCATGAATCGTGATCCTTGAGCCCTAATCCCTAAACCTTAAACACTAAACACTAAACCCTAAATCCTAACCCTAAACCCTAAACCTTAAACCCAAAACCTAAAAATTAATTTAAACCCCTTCACCAAACACTAGAAACTAAAACCCTAAACCTTGAACCATGAATTGTGATCCCCGAGCCCTAATCCTTAAACCTTAAACACTAAACACTAAGCCCTAAATCCTAAAAACCCTAAACCTTAACCCCAAAACCCAAAACCTAAAATTTTAAACCCTAAACCTCAACCCTAAACCCGAACCATGAATCGTGATCCTTGAGCCCTAATCCCTAAACCTTAAACACTAAACACTAAACCCCAAATCCTGAGCCCAAAAACCTAAACCCTTAACCTAGAAACCTTAAAATAGTTATATTTGTAAAAATTTGGTATTTTAAAAAAGTCAAGATTTTTGAAAATGTCATAATTCTAAAAAACTTGAGAATTACTAAAAATTCATGACTATTGAAAAAGTTTCAATTTTAAACAAAGTTGTTATTTTGAAAATTTCAAGATTTAAAAAATGTTGGGACTTATAAAATATTCAGATTTTCAAACAAGTTGGTGTTTTCAAAATAGTTGGGCTTTTCACATTTTTAAAGAGTTTCGATTTTTGAAGAGTCTGGATTTTTTGAAAGTCAAGATTTTTGAAAAACTTGACATTTTCAAAAAAGTTAGAATTTTTGAAAAGATAGGATTTTAAAAAATATGCAATTTCCTAAAAAGTCGTGATTTTGTAAAAGTGAAGATTTTCGAAAACTCGGGATTTTAAAAATAGTCAAGATTTTCAAAAATGTTGGGATTTTGAAAACGTCAAGATTTTCAAAAAAGTCAGGATTTTTTAATAAGTTAGGATATTTGAAAAGTCTCAATTTTTAATAGTTACGATTTTTTTAATAGTCTTGATTTTTAATACTTTTTTTAACAGTAAGGATTTTCAAAAATTGGGTATTTTCGATAAATTTGAGATTTTAGAAAATTATGGTATTGTTAAAAAGTTGAGAATTTCAAAAAAAGTTTTGATTTTCGAAAACATCGCGATTTTTTAAATAGTTGCAATTTTTATTGAAATCACATGTTTAAAAAATCTCAAGTTTTTTAAAATATAAGAATTTTTTTAAAAAATAAGAGTTTAAATAATTTAGATTTTCAGAAATTCTAGATTTTTAAATATGTCATGATTTTGGAAAATGTCATTATATTTGTAAAAGTTGTGAATTTCAAAAAATTTAGGATTTTAAATAATTGGTAATTTTAGAAAAAAAATAGAATTTCATAATTATAAAAAAGTTTGACCCTAAACCCTAAACCCCAACATCCTAAACTCTAAGCCCAAAACCCTAAATCCAAAACCATAAACCATAAACCCTTAACATTGAATCCTAAAGCCTAAACCCTCAGTGATAAATCATAAACCCAAATCCCTAAATCATAAAACCTAAACTCTAAACACTAAACATTAAACCATAGACCATAAACCCTACACCCTAAAGCCCTAAACCCTAAACAATAAACCCTAAACCCTAAACAATATACCGTAAACCCTAAACAATAAATCCTAAAGTCCCTAAGCCAAAACCCTAAACGCTAGACCTTTAGCTAGAGACGTAAACCCTAAACTCATAACCCCGAACCTCAAATCTTGAGCCATGAACCCTAAACCATGAACACTATAAACCCTATGAACCCTAACCTTAAGCTCTAATTACTTCTAACACCTAAATTCTAAGTCTTAAGCCCTAAAACCCTAAATGCTAAATACTAAACCCTCAATCATCAATCATGAGCCCTAAACCCTAATTGTAAAACCCTCAATTACCTCAAAACCCAAACCTTAAAACATGTGCCCTAAATCCTAACCCTAAATACTAAAACCCTAAAACCTAATTCTTAAACCATGCACCTTGATCCCCCAACCTTGAACCTCTAACCCTAAACACTAAACACTAAACCCCCTAATCCCTAAACCCTCAACCTAGAAAACTTAAAATAGTTAGATTTGGAAAAAGTTGGTATTTTGAAATACTTGGGATTTTAAAAAAGTCAAGATTTTTGAAAAAGTCAGGGTTTTCATAAACTTGAGATTTTCAAAAAAGTTGTAATTTTAAACAAAGTTGTTATTTTTGAAAACATCAAAATTTAAAAAAATGTTGGGACTTTAAAAAGTTACAGATTTTTAAACAAGTACAGGTTTTCGAAAAATATTTATTTCGAAAAACTACGGATTTTTTAAAAGTTGGGCTTTTCACATTTTTGAAGAGTTAGGATTTTTGAAGAGTTTGGAATTTTGAAAAAGTGAAGACTTTTGAAAAACTCAACATTTAAAAAAAAATTAGGATTTTTGAAAGTTGGAATTTAAAAAAATTTGAAATTTTCCAAAAAGACATGATTTTGTAAAAGTGAGGTTTTTCAAAAAGGTCAAGATTTTGGAAAATGTTGGGATTTTTACAATATTAAGATTTTTGAAAAAGTCAATATTTTCAAAAAAGTTGTGAATTTAAAAAAAAAAAAAAAAAAGGATTTTAAAGAATTTACAATTTTAATAAAGTTTAATTTTCAAAATATTAGTGTTTTTGAAAAAGTTGAGATTTTCAAAAAAGTTAGGATTATGAAAAGGTTGGGATTTTAAAAATTACTGATTTTCAAAAAGCCAATAATTTTGAGAAAGTTGGGATTTTCAAAAAAGACAAGATTTTGAAAAATGGAGAAATTTTCAAATAAGTCAAGGAATCACAAAACTGAAGAGAGTTTTAAATCCCAATTTTTTTTAATATCCTAATTTTTTTTAAAATCCTAACATTTTCAAAATATTTAATTTTAAAAATTCCAACTTTTTAGAAAATCATGAATTTTTCGAAAATTACAAATTTTTTAAAAATAACGAGTTTTTAAAAAATTGTGAACTTTTTAAATTCATGACTTTATCACTTTCAAAATATTTGAAAATACAAACTTTTTAAAAATCGTGACTTTTTGAAATCCTAACTTTTCCACAATCGTGACCCTAAAACGCTAAAACCTAAAACCTTAGTCGTAAAATGCTAAACCCTATACACCAACATTCTAGGTTGAGGGTCTACGGCTCGGGATTAAGTGTTAAAGTGTTAGTCGTAAATCAAAACCTAAACCTAAACTCTTAAACCGTAAACTATACACCAACATCCTAAAAATCTTGATTTGGAAAAAGTCAAGATTTTCAAAAACTTCAGATTTTAAAAATGACACAACTTTTGAAAAAGTTGCAATTTTAAATAAAGTTGTTATTTTTAAAACATCAAGATTTAAAAAATGTTGGGACTTTGAAAATGTTCAGATTTTCAAACAAGTTGGGGTTTTTAAAAAAAATGAATATTTTGAAAAATTCAGGATTTTTGAAAAGTTGGGATTTTCTAAAGTGTTAGCATTTCGCATTTTTAAGAGTTAAGATTTTTTTAAAAACTCTGGATTTTAGGAAAAGTTAAGATTTTTAAAAACTCTACATTTTCAAAAAAATTAGGATTTTTGAAAAGACAGGATTTTTAAAAAATTGAGATTTTCCAAACCATTGTGATTTCGTAAAAGTGAAGATTTTCAAAAAAGTCGAGTTTTTAAAAAATGTTAAGATTTTGGAAAATGTTGGGAGTTTTAAAATGTCAAGATTTTTGAATGAGTAAGAAAATTTGAAAAAGACCTGATTTTTAATATTTGCGAATTTCGAACAAATATTTTTTTAAAAGTAAGGATTTTCAAAAAAGTCGGCATTTTTGATAAAGTTGAGATTTTAGAAAATTCAGATTTTTTTAAAACTTGGGATTTCTCAAAAAAGTTTTGATTTTGAAATAGTGGAAACTTTTGAAAAAGTTGTCATTTTCGAAAAAGTTATAATCTCAAAAGAGTCAAGATTTCAAAAATGTAGTGATTCGCCAAATTAGAAGCAACTTGAAAAGGTCATAACTTGTGCTCCAGGTATCCATTTGAGTCCATTTTTTTATTAAACCACATGTTTCAAAAATCTCAACTTTTTTAAAATATCAGGATTTTCTAAAAAAAAAGTTAGGAGTTTTGATAATTTAGATTTTCTAGAAATTCTAGATTTTTTAATATGTCATGATATTTGAAAAAGTTATTATTTTACAAAAACTTGTGAATTTAAAAAAATTAGGATTTTAAATAATTTGCAATTTTAGAAAAAGATAGAATTTCAAAATTCTAAAAAGGTTCACATATTAAATATTTTAGGGTTTTTGAAAATGTTGAGATTTTTAAAAAGTCAGGATTATGAAAAGGTTGGTATTTCAAACAAAAATTGGGATTTCAAAAAGTCGTTATTTCAAAAAGCTAATTTTTTTTTTAAAGTTGGCATTTTTTAAAATGACAAGATTTTGAAGAAATGTGCAATTTTCAAATAAGTCAAGAATTACAAGATTACATATCCTAGCATTGCATGATTCCGCATAAGAAATATTGCAAGATTACACTTTCTAAGGTTCTCTAAAATCGACATCTTCCAACTCAATTTCGCATGCAAGGAGTTAAATTATAGTTTTCTACCCACAAGTTAACATACAAAATCCACTAGGGTTTAGTTTAATTCCAATATGCACCTAATGATCTACACCTCAACTATAAATGATTTTAAGGCAAGCAGACGTATCTATACTAAACCACCTTCAAGAAGATACCAAGATGTTATTTTGATAGAAACCAAGGTAACACCGTTTAGTCGTTCCTTCGAACAAGGACTCAAAAGGTGACTTCCATAGTGGTCTTCGCCACTCAACCTAGTGTCAGGACCTGAAGAGAGGGCATTCTTCTCGCGATTACCAAAACTAGAAGGAAACCGCATACTCTGGATAAAGTTGGACCATGAGATTAAGTAAAATATGGCTTCATGACCATGTTGCTAAAAATATTGACTATGACGGTAAACTCCAACTAGGGTTTTATTTACCTAACCTAAAGTGTTTCATTGAGTGCAAAGCTTAAGTTCGTTCTATGGTCTTAATTTCCTTATATGGTAAAAAGGATCACACATGCAGGAAAGTTATGCATGAATATTTTATTAAGGTTGAGTGTTCCCATTAAACTCTTTATTATGTTTGCAAGGTAAGGAGATAACCCAGTAATTAATTTAATCGTTTATAGATTACTGAGAAAGTACTACAATATATTAACTTCAATTTCAATTTACTATGTATAAATCAAACCCCCTTTTTTTTGCCATACACAACTAAGAAACAAATTGAACCGGTGATTAGATGCACATTTCCTAAGTATCCCTAAAACTAGCATCTCATGCATATTAACAAATTTCAATTATAACTTTTCTGTAACAAGAGACTACATAAGACAGTTATTCATTTTACAATGACCTATAAAAATTACAATAATAACAATTTAATTACACATCGCCCTTTTTTGTCATCATTCTTCCATCCTTCAAAACCCACGTGAGCATGATATCAGCGATAAATCACGGCATGGCATCCACCTAAGTAATCATAAGTATCATATTTCAGTTTCCCATTTACATCTAACAATAATTACAATTTGCAATCGAAATAAAAAGGTCTAGGAACATGTATCCATTGCGTTTAATTTTTCTTCATTTTATAACCCGGAGAGAGAGAGAGAAGGAAGAGAGAAAATATCGTTTTGCCAAAAGTTCTAATACACACATCAAGTTTCATTATAGTGTTTTAAACATTTATTTAAGTGTGTTCAAATGTTTTCGGGTGATTTGGCAACCTTACGAGGGTCCTAGTTGGTTTACGTTTGTGATTAGTTCTGGGGAAACCGGTCAAAGGTCAATGAGTTCACCTATTAACTTTTGTAAAATACGAAATTCAAAAGCTAGCGAGAGTGCCCATTTGGCGGTTAGTTCTCTCAAAACCGTAGTTCACCATGTTGTAAAATATAACATTCGATGGAGAAGCACATCCAAAATACATCTCCTAATAGTCCTACCCTATATAAAGGGAATTCATCAGTCAGGGGGACTCGAGAACTAGAAAACCATTTTCAAACGGCGACAAGTTTTCTAGAGCGACAAAATGAAATTGGACCAGTTTAATATCGTCACAAACAACGACCAGGAGGCCTCTACAAAATGGCTTTTTAACTATCCTGAAAAGTGTTGTTTTCTTATACTAAATGTTCCATGCATTTGTCTAGTATAAACGCTAATTTAGCAAGTTTAGAAGACGGAATGTGATTTCTCTTTTCGGGTTTCAAATGGTGGTCCAAAACGAAAGCCAACTTTCTAGTTTTAACAACTCTCTCTTGTTGTAAACCGATGTAACTAAAGGCTCCTATAAGATTGTCAAAAGAATGTCATATGATCGTTTCGGGTCAAACCAAAAATCAAGGTGACTCCTCGTATACCAAGGTACACGAATGAAACTTCACATCTCGTTTCCAGAGTTGCGAAGGGTACTTAGTGAGTCTCGAAATATGCAAAATTTAACTATTTTAAGTAGGAAGAAGGTCAATTTAATCAATGGAGAGTCAAATTCATCTGGTCGATAAAATGATATTGGAGCGATAAAAAAGGGTAAGAGTTTTCTAGATCATCTCGAAGCGAAGGTGATAGTTCATGGTTTAAAGTAGGCAAGTTATAATGACTTCATGAGTTACGACATGATAATTTATTGTTTTGCAACGAGTTGAAGGAACATTTAACTGTATTAAAAAAATCCCATAATTTTAAAATTCTATTTAGTTGCAAAAGAGAACTAAAACACGAGAATTATGAGAGGTAAGGGAAGAAGAACCATGCCTGGTGGGGCGAAGCCGATCAAACCCGCAGAGTGAGAGCTAATCCAAGCAATTTCACTTGGACTCCAAAAGATTCATCCATCTATTAGGCATTCTATCAAATGGTTTGTGTGCAACACGTCATCAAGCTTATCTTTTCCTGAAAGAGCCTCATCCATAACTGGTAATGAAACAAACAAATTGGTTGAAAGATTTCTGAGGATTGTTGCAAAAGGAGTGCCTATTCCACTGCTCCGACCAGCACACCAGTCATTCCAACTTCCCATCACCGTTGATGACCATATCCTTGGCAGCTCTTAGAGCAACATGGAGCATAACAAGGTTCTTTGTACTAATTAAATGCTCTCTCTTGTACATTCTGTAAATCATGGCACTGTACATTTATAAATCAAATAGTTCACATGCCTTGAATACACTTCCACAAGCATTCCACTATGCCATTTGCAAGAACAAAAATCCATAAATGAAAACCAAATTTATTGCTCATACCCTACTCCCAATATCTGCAAGTGATGGAAGCATGATTTGATTTGGTTTTGGTGCTCTGCTATAATTGAAGAAATAATGTGACTGCCTCACGAGGAGGTCCATGTCTTTCAGACGTTGCAAAAATACTATTCCATTAGAAGTTGTCTCGTTATTTCATTGGACAAAACAAAAAACCATTGCCCAAGGCACATTGAAACTACCACATCTGACAATTTTTTTTTCTCTCTTTTCTGCTTGATGGAAGTCCATGCAGCTGTTCTAAAGCTCCCATTTTGACACAGGCTGGGAAGATATCAGCAAAGGTTGTGGGGTGTGGCTTCAAACCTGCCAACCCTTTTTTTTTTGCTTGGAAAGGTTCCAATGTAGTTTCAACAAAACCATTTTGTGCATATCCTAAAATCCTTGCAGTCCATGGAACCACATTTCTTCCACGCATTTAATCGAATAGGTCGCATGCTTCACATGTTTTACATACGTATCTACTAGGGTACTTGTGACTGCAACATCTGACAAAGTTCCTCGGCCATTTTTGCTTTGTGTATGCTCCCGAAATTTGCATACTTGTCTACTGGCACACTTGCAACTAAAACAAACAAACTCCCTTCTCCAAAATGCTTTGATGGACGTCTGTAGCAGTTCCAAAGCTCTTATTTTGGTGCAGGATGGGAGGTACGCTAGCAAGGAAGTCTGAATGGGGTTGGAGACCTGCGCACGGGGGACAGCGTGACTGTCTTAAGAGGGGAAACCTGTGTTTTCTACATGCTGCAAAAAAATTGCATCTCCAATGTTGCTTTCCGTTTTTCATCTGGATCAATCACTAATAACAATGCCCAAGTTGTGAGATGCCACGCAGGTTTTTGGAGCTCATTTTTGACAGCGGCTGGGAGGATGTTGCAAAGATTGGTTTTCACAGACTGCCGCCCCCCTTTTCCACACCTTCTTCTATAGCAAATGGGTGCGTAGCACTGGCCTGAAGCTTCCTCCCATGGTGGCGGCAAGCACTCCCTCTCCCCACACAAAACCAAAACGATGGAAGCAAAGACCCAATTTTTCCCTAAATCCACCCTAAGCGAGAATATCACGGGCTTTCTTTTAATTTACATCCTTTTATTTTATTTTATTCTATATTTATTTTATTATTATTATTATTTTTATAAACTAGAGGCATTACACTAAACCATAAAATATAGACCCTTCACACTAAATCCAAAACCCTAAACCCTCAGCCATAAACCATAAACCCAAATCCCTAAATCGTAAAACCTAAACTCTAAACACTAAACCTTAAACCCTAAACCTTGATCCCCGAGCTATAAATCCTAAACAATAAACCATAAACCCCTAAACCTTAAATAGTGAACCCTAAAGCTTTAGGCCTAACCCTAAACCCTATACCTTGAACCATGAGCCCTAAGCCAAAACCCTAACCTTCAAAGTTTAGCTAGAGATCTAAACCCTAAACCCTAATCTCATAACCCCGCACCTCGAACCCTAAGCCATGGACCCTCAACCATGAACACTGAGACCTAAAACCTAAACCCTATATACCTTGAAATTTGAGCCAAAATTAAAAAAAAACCTAAACCCCGAAACTCAAACCAAAGCTAAGGACCCCATCAACATTGAGACCTAAACCCTAAACCCTAAACTTTTAGCCATATACCCTATAAACCCTAAACATTATGCTCAAATTACTCCTAAACCCTAAAATTTGAGTCTTAAACCCTAAAACCCTAAATGCTAAATCCTAAATACTAAACCTTCAATCGTAAACCATGAGCCCTAAATAATAAATGCAAAACCTTCAACAGTGAACCTCAAACACCAAACGCCAAACCCTAAGCCTTAAGCCCTAATCTCTAAATCCTAAACACTAAACACTAAATCCCTTAAAAAGTGAGGATTTTTAAAAGTCAGGATTTTAGAAAACTTGAGATTTTATAAAAAGTCACAACTTTTGAAAATTTGCAATTTTAAACAAAGTTGTTATTTTTGAAAACATCAAGATTTACAAATTGTTGGGACCTTGAAAATGTTCATATTTTTAAACAAGTTAGGTTTTCGAGAAATGAATATTTAAAAAAGTCATTATTTTTTAAAACTTGGGATTTTTGAAAGAGTTGGTCTTTTCACATTTTGTAATAGTCGGGAGATTTTAAGAGTAGATTTTTTAAAAACTCAAAATTAAAAAAAAAAGAATTTTTGAAAGAGAGGATTTTAAAAATTTTGAGAATTTCCAAAAAGTCATGATTTCGTAAAAGTCAATATTTTCAAAAAAGTTGGTATTTTTCAAAAGTTGAGATTTTCAAAGTAGTCTAGATTTTGGAAATTGTTGGGATTTTTAAAATGTTAAGATTTTTGAAAAAGTCAAGATTTTTTAATAAGGTGGATATTTTAAATAGTCCTGATTTTTTAATATTTGCGATTTTTAAAAAATATATACTTTTTAAAAAGTAAGGATTTTCAAAAAACTTGACATTTTGTATAAAGTTCAGATTTGAGAAAGTTAAAGAATTTTTTAAAAGTTGGGATTTCTAAAAAGTTTTTATTTTGTAAACATTGTGATTTTTGAAATAGTTACGATTTTTTAAAATTTTGGGATTTTCAAAAAAATATAATCTCAAAAATGTAGTGATGCACAAAAATTAACAGGAACTTGAAATGGTCATAACTTGTGCTCGAGGCATCCATTAGAGTCCATTTTTTAAAAACCATTTGTTTTAAAAATCTCAAACGTTTTAAAATATAGGATTTCTTAAAAAAATGCTGGGATATTTAATAGTTTAGATTTTCTAGAAATTCTTTATTTCTGAATATGTCATGATTTTGGAATAAGTCATTATTTTCTGAAAATTTGTGACTTTCAAAAAAATTATGATTTTAAAGAATTTGCAATTTTAGAAAAAGATAGAATTTCATAATTATAAAAAAAGTTTGATTTTAAAAAA
Organism: Taxus wallichiana var. yunnanensis; assembly: GCA_018340775.1. Taxonomy (NCBI): domain Eukaryota; kingdom Viridiplantae; phylum Streptophyta; class Pinopsida; order Cupressales; family Taxaceae; genus Taxus; species Taxus wallichiana. Next base: position 495,642,914 of record CM031237.1, on the reverse strand, counting down.
TATTAGTGTTTTTGAAAAAGTTGAGATTTTCAAAAAAGTCTAGATTATGAAATGGTTGGGCTTTTGAACCAAAATTGGGATTTTAAAAAGTCGTGATTTCAAAAAAGCCAAGAATTTTGAGAAAGTTGGGATTTTCAAAAAGAAAAGATTTTGAAAAAAGGTGCAATTTTCAAATAAGTCAAGAATTACAAAATTGAAGAGATTTAAATGCCAACTGTTTTGAATATCCTAATTTATTCTTAAAAATCATAAGATTTTGAAAATCTTTACTTTTTCAAAATTCTAACTTTTTTATTAAATCTTGACTTTTTCAAAAATTCTTAATTTTTAAAACATCATGCGTTTGTTTAAAAAATTAACTTTTAGATTCATAACTTTATCACTTTAAAAATATTTTAAAATACACACTTTTGAAAATCATGAATTTTTCGAAATCCTAACTGTTTCAAAATCAAAATATTTTGAAATCCTGACTTTTTCAAAATTGTGACCCCTAAACCCTAAACCTGAAACCTAAGTTGTAAACGCTAAACCCTAAACCCCAACATCCTAAACACTAAGCCCAAAACCCTAAATCCTAAACCATAAACCATAAAAACTAAACACTTATTTTTAAACCCTAAACCCTCAGCCATAAACCATAAACCTAAATCCCTAAATTCTAAATCCTTAACTCTAAACCCCAAACCTTAAACCATATACCCTAAACCCCGATTCATGAGCCATAAAGCCTAAATCCTAAAACCTAATCCTAAACCATAAACCCCTAACCCGAGCCTTAAACCATAAACCCTAAATAGTGAAACATAAATCCAAACCCTATACCTTTAACCGTGAGCCCTAATTGAAAACCCTAAACCCTAAACCTTTAGCTAGAGACCTAAACCATAAAGCCTAAACTCATAACCCGAAACTAGAATCCTAAGCCATGAACCTTCAACCATGAACAATGAGACCTAAACCCTAAACCCTAAACTCGAGCCCTATACCATATAAACCCTAAACATTAAGCTCTAATTCCTCCTAAACCCTAAGTTCTAATTCTTAAACCCTAAAACCCTAAATGCTAAATCTTTAATACTAAACCTTCAATCGTAAACCATTAGCCCTAAACCCTCAAATGGAAAACCCTAACCTTAAACCCCAAACCCTAAATCATGAGCCCTAAATCCTAACCCCGAACATCAACCCAAAACCCTTGAACTTTGAACCGTAAGCTCGAGTCCTAATCCCTAAAACGTAACTACTAAACCCTAAACCCCGAATCCCGAGCCCAAAAACCTAAACCAACACTAAATCCTTTTAGCCATAAACCCTCAAACATAGAAACCTTAAAATAGTTGGATTTGGAAAAAGTTGGTATTTTGAAAACTGAGATTTAAAAATGTTTGAGTTTGAAAATGTTTAGATTTTTGAACAAGTTGGGGTTTTCAAAAATGAATATTTCAAAAAGTGTCACGAATTTTGAAAAGTTGGGATTTTCATATTTTTGAATAGTCAGGATTTTTTTTTAAGAGTTTAGATTTTTGAAAAGACGGGATTTTAAATTTTTGAGTTTTTTCAAAAAGTTGTGATTTTGTAAAAGTTAAGATTTTAGAAAAAGTGAGGATTCTTGAAAAGTCGGGATTTTCAAAAACGTCTAGATTTTGAAACAAATTGGGATTTTTAAAACGTCAAGATTTTTTAAAGTAAGGATTTTTGAATAAGTTAGGATATTCAAAATATTCCTTATTTTTAATATTTGCAATTTTCAAAAATGTCAAGCATTTTGTAAAAAGTTCAGATTTTAGAAAATTGAGGAATTTTAAAATTTGGGATTTCTAAAAAAGTTTTTATTTTCGAAAACATCGCGATTTTTTAAATAGTTATGATTTTTGAAAAAGTTCTAATCTCAAAAAATTCCAGATTTAAAAAATGTAGTGATGCGCCAAAATTAGCATGAACTTGAAAATTTCATAACTTGTGCTTAGGGTGTTTGTTTTAATACATTTTTTTGAAACCTCATGTTTCTAAAATCTCAAAAAATTTAAAATATCAAATTTTAAAAGAAAAGTTGTGAGTTTGAATAATTTAGATTTTCCATAAATTATTGATTTTTTAATATGTCATGATTTTTGAAAAAGTCACTATTTTCTAAAAATTTGTGATTTTCAAAATAACCAAGATTATAAAAAGTTTGAATTTCAAAAATTTAGGGTTTTCTAAAAAGTTGAGATTTTAAAAAAGCCAAGATTATGAAAAGGTTTGGATTTTGAACAAAAATTTGTATTTTAAAAACATCGTGATTTCGAAAAAGCTAAGAATTTGAAAAAAGGTACAATTTTCAAATAAGTCGAGAATTACAAAACAGAAGATATTTTTAAATCTCAATTGTTTTGAATATCCTATTTTTCTTTAAAATCATAATATTTTAAAAATCATTTAAAATAAATTGTTTTTGAAAATCATGACTTTTTGAAATCCTAACTATTACAAAATCAAGATTTTTTTAAATCGTGATTTTTTTATAAATCACGACCCCTAAACCCTAAACCTAAAAACCTAAAACCTGAGTTTTAAACACTAAACCCTAAGTCCCAACATCCTAAACACTAAACATAGAATCCTAAATTCTAAACCATAAACCATAAACCCTTAGCACTGAATCCTAAACCCTAAACCCTTTGATGTAAACCATAAACCCAAATCCCTAAATCATAAAACCTAAACTCTAAACCTCAAACCTTAAACCATAAACCCCGATCCCTAAGCCATGATGCCTAAAGCTTAAACCCTAAACCCTAAATCATAAACCCTAAACAATAAACCCTAAACCTTAAACAATAATACCTAAACCGCTAACCTTGAGCCTTAAACCATAAACCCTAAGCCCTAAGTAACCTAAACCATAGGCCTTGAACCGTGAGTCCTAAGTGAAACCCCAAACCCTAAACCTTTAGTTAGAAACCTAAACCCTAAAACCTAAACTCATAACCTCGAACCTCAAACCCTCAAAGCCATGGACCCTCAACCATGAATACCGAGACCTAAACCCTAAACCCTATCCTTACACACTAAACTCTAAACTTTGAGCCCTCTACCCTATAAACCATAAACCTTCTAATTGTTCCAAAACCCTTGCTCGAGTCTTAAAACCTTAAAAATAAATGCTAAGTCCTAAATACTAAACCTCAATGTAAACTCATGACCCCCCCAACCTTAAACCCTGAGCCATGGACTCTCGATCATGAACACTTAGACATAAACCCTAAACCATGACCCATAAGTAAACCCTAAATTTTGAGCTCTATACTATATAAACCCTAAACCTTAAGCTCTAATTGATCCTAAGCCAAAATTTCTTAGTCTTAAACCCTAAAACCTTAAATGCTATAAATCCTAAATACTATACCCTTAATCGTAGTACATGAACCCTAAACCCTAAATGAAAATCCCTCAACCATAAACCCCAAACCCTAAAACCTGATTCTTAAACCCTAAACTTTGAACCTTGAACCTCAACCCAAAACCCCGAGCACTACTCCCTATACCCTAAATACTAAACCCTAAACCCCGAATCGTGAGCCAAAAACCTAAACCCTAAACAATAAATCCCCGAACCCTAATCCCTCATCCTAAAACCTTAAAATAGTTAGATTTGAATAATTTGGTATTTTGAAAAACTTAGGATTTTAAAAACTTTGAGATTCTAAAAAAAGTCACGACTTTTGAAAAAGTTACAATTTCAAACAAAGTTATTAATTTTGAAAACATCAAAATTTAAAATATGTTGATACTTTGAAAATGTTCATATTTTCAAACAAGTTGGGGTTTTTGTAAAATGAATATTTGGATAAAGTCAGGATTTGTGAAAAGTTGGTATTTTCGAAAGAGTTCGGATTTTTCAAATTTTTGAAGATTCAAGATTTTTAATGAGTCTGGATTTTTGAAAAAGTCAAGATTATTGAAAACCACAATTTTTTAAAAAAAGTTAGGATTTTTTAAAAGATGGGATTTTTAAAAATTTGAGATTTTCCAAAAAGGCGTGATTTTGTAATAGTGAAGATTTTTGAAAATTTTAAGATTTTGCAAACGTCAAAATTTTAGAAAATGTTGGGATTTTTAAAACGTCAAGATTTTTGAAAAATTCAGGATTTTTGAATAAGTCAAGATATTTGAAAAAGTCCCGATTTTTAATATTTGCTATTTTCGAAAAATATAAATATTTTTTAAAAAGTAACATTTTTTAAAAAGTTGAGATTTTAGAAAATTTAGGACTTTTTAAAAGTTGGGATTTTAGAAAAAAATTGATTTTTGAAAATGTCTCGATTTTTAAATAGTTGCGATTTTGAAAAAGTTAGCATTTTTAAAAAAGTTATAATCTAAAAAAAGTCAATATTTCAAAAATGTAGTCATGCACCAAAATTTAAAGAAACTTGAAAATATCATAACTTATGCTTCGGGTGTTTGTTTGAGTCCATTTTTTAAAGCACATGTTTAAAAAAAACTCAACTTTTTAAAATATCAATAAAAAAGTCGGGAGATTGAATAATTTATATTTTCTAGAAATTCTAAATTTTTGAATATGTCATGATTTTTGAAATATTTATTTTTTTCCAAAAAGTTGTGAATTTCGATAAAGTAAGGATTTTAAAGAATTTGTAATTTTAGAAAAAGATAGAATTTAATAATTCTAAAATAGTTGGAATTTAAATTTTTGTAGAGTATTTGAAAAAGTTGAGATTTTCAAAAAAGTTAGGATTATGAAAAGGTTGGGATTTCAAAAAAGTCATGATTTCGAAAAAGCCAAGAATTTTGAAAAAGTTGGTATTTTCAAAAAGATAAGATTTTAAAAAAAGGTGAAATTTTCACATAAGTAGGGAATTATTTGGAAAACATTAATCTTATCTTAATTCCCAACTGTTTTGAATATCTTAATTTTTTGTAAAATCCTACCATTTTCAAAATCTTTAGTTTTCGTAAATTCCAAATTTTTATAAAATCATGACTTTTTCAAAAATCACTTTCCATATAGTTGAAAATACAAACTTTTTTAAAATCATGACATTTTCAAAATCAGGATATTTTTGAAATTGTAAATTTTTCAAAATCAAGAACCCTAAACCCAAAACACTACAACCTGAAACCTGAATCATAAACGCTAAACACTAAACCCCAAAATCCTAAACACTAAGCCAAAACTCTAAATCCTAAACCATAAACCATGTACCCTTAATTCAAAATCCCTAAATCTTGATCCTTGAGACATGAAGCCTAAACCCTAAACCCCGAACAATATATAGCCTCAACCCCTAACACCGAGTCTTAAACCCTAAACCCTAAACCTTAAAACCATAAAAACTAAAACCTAATTCTTAAACCCCTAAACCTTGATCCCCGAGCCATGAGCCCTAAGCTTTAATCCTTAAACACTAAACCCTAAACCCTTAATCATGAGCCCAAAACCTAGAAACCTTAAAATAGTTAGATTTGGAAAAAGTTGGTATTTTGAAAAACTTGGGATTTTAAAAAGTCAAGATTTTTTTTAAAAAGTCGGGATTTTCAAAAACTTGATATTTTTAAAAAGTCATGACTTTTGAAAAAGTTGCAATTTTAAACAAATTTTTTATTTTTGAAAACATCAAGATTTAAAAATTTTTGGGACTTTGAAAATGTTCAGATTTTCAAACAAGTTGGGATTTTTAAAAATGAATATTTTGAAAAAGTCAGGATTTTTGAAAAGATGACATTATTGAAAGAGTTGGGCATTTCACATTTTTAACATTCAGAATTTTTGAAGAGTCTGGATTTTTGAAAAAGTCAAGAGTTTAGAAAAACTTGACATTTTCAAAAAAGTTAGGATTTTTGAAAAGATTGGATTTTAAATTTTTGAGATTTTCAGAAAAGTTGTGAATTTGTAAAAGTGAATTTTTTTAAAAAAGTCAATATTTTTAAAACATTAATATTTTTGAATAAGTCTGGATATTCGATTTTTAATATTTGGGAATTTTGAATTTTTTTTTTTTTAAGTAAGGATTTTCAAATAAGTCAGCATTTTTGATAAAGTTGAGAGTTTAGAAAATTCAAATAATTTTCAAAAAGTTGGGATTTTTTTTTTAAAAAATTGATTTTCAAAAACGTATAAATTTCAAATATGTCAGAATTACAAAACTGAATAGATGTTTAAATCCCAACTATTTTGAATATCCTATTTTTTTAACCTCCTAACATTTTCAAAATCTTTACTTTTTATAAAATCGTGACTTTTTCAAAAATACGAATTCTTTAAAAATCACGAGTTTTTAAAAAATTGTTAACTTTTAAATTCATGACTTTATCACTTTATAAATCTTTGATGATACAAACTTATTAAAATTCATGACTTTTTCGAAATGTTTATGTTAATTTTGGAGTATTGAATAATTTACATTTTAGAAATCTTGACTCTTTTGAGATTATAACTTTTACAAAAAATCAAAAGTTTTTCAAAAATCCCAACGTTTGAAAAATTCGTGAATTTTCTAAAATCTCAACTTTAAAAAAAAAATATCTTTTTCAAAAATTGTAAATAGTAAAAATCGAGACTTTTTCGAATATCCTGACTTTTTAAACAATCTTGAGGTTTTAAAAATCCCAACATTTTCCAAAATCTTGACTTTTTTGAAAATCCTAACTTTTCAGAAACAATGACTTTTTCGAAAATATTGACTTTTACAAAATCATGACTTTTTGGTAAATCTCGATATTTTAAAAATCCCAACATTTTTTAAATCTTGAAGTTTTCAAAAATAACAACTTTGTTTAAAATTGTAACTTTTGGAAAAGTTGTGACTTTTTTAAAAATCTTAAGTTTTTTAAAATCCTAACTTTTTAAAAATCTTCCCATTTTTAAAAATCCCAAGTTTTTTGAAATATAATTTTTTTCCAAATCTAACTATTTTAAGGTTTCTAATTATTTATTGTTTAGGGATTAGGGCTCATGGTTCATGGTTTAGGGTTCGGGTTGAGGGTTTAGGATTGAGTTTCAAGGTTCGGGATCAAGGTTTATTGTTTAAGAATTAGGTTTTAGGGTTTAGCCTTTTTGGTTTAGGGTTGAGGATTATGATTTACGGTTCGAGGTTTACGAGTTGAGGGTTTTACACTTAGGTATAGTATTTAGGATTTTGGATTTAGTGTTTTAGGCTTTAGGAATCAGAATATAGAATATAAGATTTAGGATTTATGAGTTCGTGGGGTTAGGGTTTCGGTCTCTAACTAAAGGTTCAAGTTATAGGATTAGGCCTAAAGCTTAGGGTGCACTCTTTAGGGTTTATGGTTTAAAAAGGCTAAGGGTTATGGGTTTAGGGTTTATTGTTTAGGGTTTAGGCTTCATGGCTTTTGGGGATCAAGGTTTAGGCTTCATGGCTTGGGGATCAAGGTTTAGGCTTCAAAATTTTGGGACTTTGAAAATGTTCAGATTTTCAAACAAGTTGGGATTTTTAAAAATGAATATTTCGAAAAAGTCAGGATTTTTGAAAAGATGGCATTATTGAAAGAGTTGGGCATTTCACATTTTTAACATTCAGAATTTTTGAAGTGTCTGGATTTTTGAAAAAGTCAAGAGTTTAGAAAAACTTGACATTTTCAAAAAAGTTAGGATTTTTGAAAAGATTGGATTTTAAATTTTGAGATTTTCAGAAAAGTTGTGAATTTGTAAAAGTGAATTTTTTTAAAAAGTCAATATTTTTAAAACATTAATATTTTTGAATAAGTTGGATATTCGATTTTTAATATTTGGGAATTTTGAATTTTTTTTTTTTTAAGTAAGGATTTTCAAATAAGTCAGCATTTTTGATAAAGTTGAGAGTTTAGAAAATTCAAATAATTTTCAAAAGATGGGATTTTTTAAAAAAATTGATTTTCAAAAACGTATAAATTTCAAATATGTCAGAATTACAAAACTGAATAGATGTTTAAATCCCAACTATTTTGAATATCCTATTTTTTTAACCTCCTAACATTTTCAAAATCTTTACTTTTTATAAAATCGTGACTTTTTCGAAAAATACGAATTCTTTAAAAATCACGAAGTTTTAAAAAAATTGTTAACTTTTAAATTCATGACTTTATCACTTTATAAATCTTTGATAATACAAACTTATTAAAATTCATGACTTTTGAAATCCTAAATATTTTTAAATTAGGATTTTTAGAAAAGTCAAGATTTTAGATAATGTTGGGATTTTTATAACGTGAAGATTTTGAATAAGTCAATATATTCGAAAAAGTCTCGATTTTTAATATTAGTGATTTTCGAAAAAATAATAATTTTTTTAAAAGTCGGGATTTTCAAAAAAGTTGACATTTTTGATAAACTTGAGATTTTAGAAAATCCAAGAATTTTTAAGGAGTTGGGATTTCTGAAAAGTTTTGATTTCGAAAATATCACGTTTTTTAAATAGTTGTGATTTTCAAAAAAGTTATGATCTCAAAAGAGTCAAGGAACTTGAAAATGTCATACTTGCACTCCGGGTGTTCATTAGAGTCCTTTTTTTTTAAACCACATGTTTAAAAAATATTAATTTTTTTCAAATATTAGTATTTTTAATAAAAAAATTGGAGTTTGAATAATTTAAATTATCCAGAAATTCTATATTTTTAATATGTTATGATTTTTGAAAAAGTCACTACTTTCCAAAAAGTTGTGAATTTAAAAAAATTTATGATTTTAAAAAATTTGCAATTTAGAAAAATAGACTTAATAATTCTAAAAAGATCAAATTTCAAAAATTTACGGTTTTTGAAAAAGTCAAGATTTTTAAAAATCAGATTATGAAAAGGTTGGAATTTCCAACAAAAATATGGATTTAAAAAATGTCGTGATTTCAAAAGCCAAGAATTTTGAGAAAGTTGGGATTTTCAAAAAAGATAAGATTTTGAAAAAAGATAAAATTTTCAAATAAGTCGGGAATTATAAAAATGAAGAGATTTTTAAATCCCAACTATTTTGAAAATCCCATTTTTAAAAAAATCCTAACATTGTCAAAATCATTACTTTTTCAAAATTCCAACCTTATATAAAATTGTGACTTTTTCAAAATTGCAAATTTTTAATAAATCACGAGTTTTTTAAAAAAATTTGAACTTTTTAAATTCATGACTTTATCACTTTCAAAATCTTTGAAAATATAGACTTTTTGAAAATCATGACATTTTTCAAAATCCTAAATGTTTCAAAACCAGGATATTTTTGAAATCATGACTTTTTCAAAATTGCTACACAAACAACCTTAAACCCTAAAACCTAAAACTTGAGTCACAAATGCTAAATCTGAACATCCTAAACACTAATCCCAAAACCCTAAATCCTAAACCATTAACCATAAACCTTAAAACTTAATCCTAAACCCTAAACCCTCATACATAAACCTAAATCTCTAAATCATGAAACCTAAACTCTAAACCCCAAACGTTAAACCATAAACCCTAAACCTTGATCCCCGAGCTATGAGCCATAAACCCTAAAAAAAAAAAAAATAAATCCCTACCTTGAGCCTTAAACCCTAAAGCCTAAAAAGTGAACCCTTAAGCCTTAGGCCTAACCCTAAACCCTATACCTTGACCCGTGAGCCCTAAGCCAAAAAAACTAAACTTTTTCTAGACACCTAAACCCTAAACCCTAGATCCTAAACTCATACCGCCATACCTCAAACCCCGAGTCATGGACCCTTAACCATGAACATTGAGACCTAAACCCGAGCCCTACGCACTATACCCTATAAGCACAAAACCTTAAGCTATAATTGCTCCTAAACCTTAAATGCTATATTCTAAATACTAAACCCTTAATTGTAAACCATGAGCCCTAAACCCTAAATAAAATACCCACAACCGTAAACCTAGAATCCCAATCCTAAATCCTAACTGAAAAACCCTCAATCGTAAACCTTGAACCCCAAACCCTAACACCGAGCCCACAATCCTAACCCGAACCCCGAACCCCGAGCCCCGAGCCCTAATCTTTAAACCTAAACATAGAAAAATTAAAATAGTTATACTTGGAAAAAGTTGGTATTTTGAAAAATTGGAATTTTCAAAAATTCATGGTTTTGAAAAAAATTGGGATTTCAAAATGTCGTGATTTTGAAAAAGCCAAATATATTGAGAAATTTAGGATTTTCAAAAAAACAAGATTTTGAAAAAAGTTGTAATTTTCAAATAAGTCGGGAATTAAAAAATGAAGAGATTTTTAGATCCCAACTGTTTTGAATATTCTAATTTTTTTTTAAGTCAAAATTTTCAAAAAAGTCAGCAGAACATTTGAAAAAGTTACAATTTTAAATAAAGTTGGGTTTTTTTAAAACATCAAGATTGAAAAAATGTTGGGAATTTGAAATTGTTCAAATTTTCAAACAAGTTGGGGTTTTCAAAAAAAGAATATTTCAAAAAAGTCAGGATTTCCAAAAGAGCTGGGCTTTTCATATTTTTGAATAGTTAAGATTTTTTAAGAGTCTAGATTTTTGAAAACGTCAAGATTTTTTATAAACTCAACATTTTCAAAAAAAGTTAGGATTTTTGAAAAGACGGGATTTTAAAAAAATATAGATTTTCGGAAACCTCATGTTTCAAAAATCTCAAATTTTTAAGCCCATTTTTATAGAAACCTCATGTTTCAAAAATGTCAACTCTTTAAAAATATAAGGATTTTAAAAAAAAAGTAAGGAGTTTGAATCAGTTATATTTTCCATAAATTCTTAATTTTTGAAAAAGTCATTATTTTCTAAAAAGTTGTGAATTTAAAAATATTAGGATTTTAAAAAATTTGAAATTATAAAAAAATCAGAAATTCATGATTCAAAAAGTTCAAATTTCCAAAAATTTAGGGTTTTTAAAATGTTGAGATTTTAAAAAAAAGTCAGGATTATGAAAAGGTTGGGATTTTGAACAAAATTGGGATTTCAAAATAGTTGTGATTTTGAAAAAGCCAAGATTTTGAAAAAGTTGTGATTTTGAAAAAAGGTGCAATTTTTAAATAAGTTAGAAATTACAAAACTAAAGAGATTTTTAAATCCGATCTGTTTTGAATATCTTATTTCTCTTTAAAATCATAACATTTTAAAAATCTTTTAAAATAAAGACTTTTTCAAAATCATGACTTTTTCTAAATCCTAATTATTTCAAAATCGGGATATTTTTGAAATCATGTCTTTTTATAAATTGTGATACCTAAACCCTAAAACCTGAGTTTTAAAAGCTAAACCCTAAGCCCTAACATCCTAAACCATAAACTTTTAACACTGAATCCTAAACCCTAAACACTCAGCCATAAACCATAAACGCAAATCCCTAAATCGTAAAACCTAAACTCTAAACCGCAAACCTTAAACCATAAACCCTAAACCCTGATCCCTAAGCCTTAAAGCCTAAAGCTTAAAACCTAATCCCTAAACCCTAAATCCCTAACTTTGAGCTTTAAACCCTAAACCCTAAACAATGAACCCCAAATCCTTAGGCCTAACCTAAACCCTAAACCCTAAACTCATAACCTCGAACCACGAACCCTAAACCATGTACCTTCAACCATGAATACTGGACCCTAAACCCTAAACCCTAAACTCTAAAATCTAAGCACTATACCCCATAAACCTTAAGCTGTAATTGCTCAAAAACCCTAAATTTTGAGTTATAAAACCTTAAACATTAAATGCTAAGTCCTAAATACTAAACCCTCAATCATAAACTCATGACCCGAACCTCGGACCCCGAGCCCTCAATCATAAACTCATGACATGAACCTCAAACCCCGAGGCATGGACCTCAACCGTGAACACCGAGACCTAAACCCTAAACCATGAACTAGACGCCCTTACTCTATAAACCCTAAACCTTAAGCTCTAATTAATCCTAAACTCAATTTTCTTCGTCTTAAAACCTAAAACCTTAAATGCTAAATTGTAAACTATGAACCCTAAACCCTAAATGTAAATTCTTGAACCATAAACCTTAAACCCTAAACCCTAAAATCTAATTATTAAACCCTAATAAACCTTTATCCCGAACCCTAAACCCAAAACCTTGAGCCATGAGCACTAATCCCTAAACCCCGAACCTTGAATCCCGAGCCAATAAATGTAAACACTAAATCCTCTCGAGCCCTAAACCCTACAACTAGAAACCTTAAAATTATTAGATTTGGAAAAAGTTTGTATTTTGAAAAACATGGGATTTTCAAAAAGTCAAGAAATTTGAAATAGTCGGGATTTTGAAAACTTCAGATTTTCAAACAAGTTAGGGGTTTTGAAAAATATATATTTCAAAAAAAGTCAAGATTTTTTGAAAAGTTGGGATTTTAGAAAATTTTTGGATTTTTACATTTTTGAGGAGTCACGATTTTTAAAGAGTTTGAATTTTTAAAATACGAGATTTTAAAACATTTGAGAATTTCCCAAAAAGTCATGATTCTATAGAAGAGAAGATTTTCAAAAAAGTTAGGATTTTTGAAAAGTCGTGATTTTCAAAAACGTCAATATTATGGAAAATGTTGGGATTTTTAAAACAACAAGATTTTCGAATAAGTTAGGATATTTGAAAAATCCCTATTTTTTTAATGTTAGTGATTTTCGAAAAAAAAAAAATTAAAAAAGTAAGGATTTTCAAAAAAGTCTGAATTTTTTATAAAGATGAGATTTTAGAAAATTTAGGAACTTTTTAAAAGATGGGATTTTATGAAAAAGTTTTGAATTTTGAAAACGTCTCGATTTTTGAAATAGTTTCAATTTTTGAAAAAGTTGGGATTTTCGAAAAAGTTATAATCTCAAAATTGTAAAGATTTCAAAAATCTAGTGATATGCCAAATTTAACAAGAACTTGAAAATGTCATAACTTGTGATCCGGTGTTCGTTTAAGTCAATTTTTTTTAAACCACATGTGTCAAAAATCTTAACTTTTTTAAAATTTTAGGATTTTCAAAAAAAAGTTGAGAGTTTGAATAATTTATATTTTTCAAAAAAGTCATGATTGTGAAAAAGGAAAGAATTTTGAGAAAGTTGGAATTTTTAGAAAAGACTATATTTTGAAAAACGGTGTAATTTTAAAATGTCAAGAATTACAAAAATTAAGAGATTTTTCAATCCCTAAAAACTAATACCCTAAAACATGAAACCTAATTTGTAAACACTAAACCCTAAATCCTAAACCATAAACCCTTAAAATTGAATCCTAAAACCTAAACCCTCTTCCATAAACCATAAACTAAAATCTCAAAATCATAAAACATAAACCCCAAACCTAAACCCTAGTCCCCGAGCCATGAAGCCTTTTAACCCTAAAGCTGTAAAACCTAAAAAATAAAACCTAAACACCTAACCCTAAGCCTAATGCCTAATCCTAAACCCTAAACCCTAAACTCATAATCCCAACCCTCGAACCCTAAGTCATGGATGCTCAACTATGAACACAAAGACCTAAACCCAAAGCCCAATACCATAAGCTCTAAACCTTAAACAATAAACCATAAACCACTAACCATAAGCTTTAAACCCTAATCCCTATACAAAAACTCTAAACCTTGACCCTCGAACCACCGAGTCCAATTGACCCTTAACCATGAACATTGAGACCTAAACCCTAAACTTTGAGCCCTAACCTATACCCTATAAACACTAAACCTTAAGCTCTAATTGATGCTAAACCCTAAATTATAAGTCTTAAACCCTAAAACCTTAAATGTTAAATAATAAATACTAAAGCCTCAATCGTAAACCATGAGCCCTAAACCTTGAGTGAAAAACACTCAATCATAAACCTCAAACCCTAAACCCTAAAAACTGACCCTTAGACCCTAAAACCTAATTCTTAAACCTTCAACCTCAACCCTAATCCCTAAACCCTCAATCCCAAACCCTAAGCCTAAAAACGTAAAACCCTCAACCTAAAACTCATTTTAAAAAAAAAGTTAGATTTTGAAAACATTGGTATTTTGAAAAACTTCAGATTTTCAAAAACTTGAGATTTTAAAAAGTCACGACTTCTTAAAAATTTGCAATTTTAAACAAATTTGCTATTTTTGAAAACATCAAGATTTAAAAATGTTGTGACTTTGAAAATATTCAGATTTTCAAACAAGTAAGGGTTTTCAAAAAATGAATAATTGAATAAGTTAAGATTTTTAAAAGTTAGGATTATTAAAAATGGATATTTCGAATAAGTCAACATTTTTAAAGAGTTGGGCTTTTACGCATTTTGAAGAGTCCGGATTTTTGTAAAAAGTCAATATTTTTTAAAAACACAACATTTTCAAAAAAATTTGGATTTATGAAAAAAGGTGATTTAAAATTATTTAGATATTCCAAAAATTGTGATTTTGTAAAGTGAAGATTTTAAAAAGTGTGGATTTTTGAAAAGTCAAGATTTTCAAAGAACTCAAGATTTTGGAAAATGTTGGGATTTTTAAAATGTCGAGATATTTGAAAATGTAAGGATTTTTGCATAAGTCGGGATATTAAAAAAGTCCTGATTTTTAACATTTGGGATTTTCGAAAAAATATAATTTTTTTAAAAAAGTTAAGGATTTTCAAAAAAAGTTGGCATTTTTATAAATTTGAGATTTTAAAAAGTTTTTAAATTTTTAAACTGTTGGGATTTCTGAAGAAGTTTTGATTTTGAAAAACGTCACAATTTTTGAAATAGTTATGATTTTTAAAAAAGTTGGGATTTTCAAAAAAGTTATAATTTCAAAAATGTAGTGATGTGCCAAAATTAGCAGGAACTTGAAAATGTGATAACGTGCACTCCAGTTGTCTGTTTAAGTCTATTTTTTCTAAACTACATGTTTCAAAAATCTCAATTTTTTTAAAATATTAGGATTTTCAAAAAAAAGTCGAGAGTTTGAATAATTTAGATTTTCAAAAAAATCTTGATTTTTAATATGTCACGATTTTTGAAAAAGTCATTATATTCCAAAAAGTTGTGAATTTCAAACAATTAAGGATTTTAAAGAATTTGAAATTTCATAAAAAGATAGATCATAATTGTTAAAAAGTTCAAATTTCAGAAAAATTTACAGTTTTGAAAAAGTTGAGAATTTCAAAAAAGTCAGCATTATGAAAAAGTTTGAATTTTGAACAAAAATTGGGATTTCAAAAAAGTCATGATTTTGAAAAAGCCAATTTTTAAAAAAGTTAGGGTTTTAGAAAAGATAAGATTTTGAAAAAAATTACAATTTTCAAATAAGTAAGGAATTACAAAACTAAAGAGATTTTTAAACCTTAAACCCTAACAGTGAACCCTAAGCCCTATACCATGAACCGTGAGCCCTAAGCCAAAACACTAAACGCTAAACCCTAAACTCATAACCTCGAACCTCCAACCCTGAGCCATGGACCCTCAACCATGAACACTAAGACCTAAACCCCGAACCTTGATCCCTATGCCCTTAACCCTAAACTCTTAGCCTTATACCCTATATAATCCCTAAACCTTAAGCTCTAATTGCTCCTAAACCCTAAAGTCTTAAACACTAAGACCCTAAATTTTTAAAAACTTGAGATTTTTAAAAAAGCCATGACTTTTTAAAAAGTTGCGATTTTAAACAAAGTTGTTATTTTTAAAACATCAAGATTTAAAAATTGTTGGGATTTTGAAAATGTTCAGATTTTCAAACAAGTCGAGGTTTTCAAAATATGAATATTTTCAAAAAAGTCAGTATTTTCTAAAAGTTGGGATATGCTAAATAGACGGAGCTTTTGAATTAGAGGAGTTTAGATTTTTTAAAAAGTGAATTTTTGAAAAACTTGACATTTTAAAAAATCTTAGGATTTTTGAAAAGACGGGATTTTAAAAAAATTACATTTTCCAAAAAGTCGTGATTTTGTAAATGTGAAGATTTTCTAAAAGTTAGGATTTTCAAAAAGTCAAGATTTTGCAAAATGTTGGGATTTTTAAAACATCAAGATTTTTGAAAAGTCAGAATTTTTGAGTAAGTCGGGATATTTTAAAATTCCCTATTTTTAATATTTGTGATTTTGAAAAATAATTTTTGTTAAAGTACAAATTTTCAAAAAAGTCGGCAATTTTGATAAAGTTGAGAATTTAGAAAATTCAATTTTTTTATAAAGTTTGGATTTCTGAAAAAAAAAATTGATTTTTTAAAATGTCACAATTTTTAAAATAGTTACTATTTTTGAAAAGCTTATAATCTCAAAAAAGTCAAGATTTAAAATATATAGTGATGCACTAAATTTAACAAGAACTTGAAAAGGTAATAACTTGTGCTCCAGGTGTCTATTTGAGTCCATTTTTTTTTTGAAACCACATGTTTCAAAAATCCCAACTTCTCAAAAATATCAGGATTTCCAAAAAAAGTTAGGAATTAGAACAATTTAGATTTTATTAAAATTTTGGATTTTTTAATATGTCATAATTTATTTAAAAGTCATTATTTTAGAAAATGTTGTGAATTTCAAAAACATTAGGATTTGAAAGAATTTGAAATTTTAGAAAAATATAGAATTTCATAATTCTAAAAAAATCCAAATTTTAAACGTTCTAGGGTTTTTGAAAAAGTTGAGATTTCAAAAAGTAAGGATTATGAAAAGATTGAGTTTTCAAAAAAGTCGTGATTTCAAAAAAGCCATGAATTTTGAGAAAGTTAATACTTTTAATAAGACAATATTTTGAGAAAAGGTGAAATTTTCAAATAAATCAGGAATTACAAAACCGAAGAGATTTTTAAATTCCAATTGTTTTGAATATCCTAAAGTTTTTTTAAATCCTAACATTTTCAAAATCTTTACTTTTTAAAAATTCCAACTTTTTATAAAATCGTGACTTTTTTAAAAATTACGAATTTATAAAAAATCATGAATTTTTTTAAAATTGTGAACTTTTTAAATTCATGACTTTATCACTTTCAAAATATTTGAAAATACAGAGTTTTTTAAAATCAATACTTTTTCGAAATCCTAATTGTTTTCAAATCGAGATATTTTTGAAATCCTAACTTTTTCAAAATCGTGACCCCTAAACCTTGAACCCTAAAATCGTAAACCTAAGTTGTAAATGCTAAACCCTAAATCCCAACATCCTAAAAACTAAGCCAAAAACCATAAATCCTAAACCATAAACCATAAACCCTTAACATTGAATCCTAAACCCTAAACCCTCAGCCATAAACCATAAAACCAAATCCCTAAACATAAAACCTAAACTCTAAACCCCAAACCTTAAACCATAAACCCTAAACCCTAAACATTGATCCCCGAGCCATGAAGCCTAACCCTAAACCATAAAAGTGAATGTTAAAGCTTTAGACCTAACCCTAAACTCATAACGTTGAACCTCAAACCTTGAGCCTTGGACCCTCAACCACGAACACGAAGTCCTAAACCCTAAACCCCGGCCCCTACGCCCTAAACACTAAACCTAATGCTCTAATTGCTCCTAAACCATAAATCCAAAATCCTAAATACTTAACCCTCACTCGTAAACAATGAGCACAAAATCCTAAAAGCAAATCCCTCAACCGTAAACCCCGAACCCTAAAACCTAATTCTTAAACCCGAAACTTTGATCCCTATCCTCGAACCTTGAGCCCTAAGCCCTTATTCCTAAACCCTAAATCTAGAATCCCTGAGCAAAAATTCTAAACCCTAAACACTAAATCCACTAATCCCTAAAGCCTCAACCTAGAAACCTTAAAATAGTTAAATTTGGAAAAGATGACATTTTATAAAATTTGGGATTTTCAAAAAGTCAAGATTTTTAAAAAGTTAGGATTTTAAAAACTTGAGATTTTAAAGAAAGTCACAAATTTTAATAAAGTTGCAATTTCACACAAAATTGTTATTTTTGAAAACATCAAGATTTAAAAATGTTAGGGATTTTCTAAGGAGTTAAGCTTTTCACATTTTTGAATAGTCAGGATTTTGAAGAGTCTGGATTTTCATAAGTCAAGTTTTTGCAAAACTCAACATTTTAAAAAAAAGTTAGGATTTTCGAAAAGACGAGATTTTTAAAAAATTGAGATTTTCCAAAAGTTGTAATTTTATAAAAGTGAAGATTTTTGAAAAATTCAGGATTTTAAAAAAAAGTCAAGATTTTGGAAAATGTTAGGATTTTTAAAACGTCAAGATTTTTCAATAAGTCGGGATATTTGAAAAAGCCTGAATTTAATATTTGTGATTTTTAAAAATCCTGAATTTAATATTTGTGATTTTCAAAAAATCCTGAATTTAATATTTGTGATTTTCAAAAATGTCAGCATTTTTGATAAAGTTGAGCTTTTAAAAATTTCAGGAATTTTTAAAAAGTTAGGATTTCTAAAAAGATTTGAATTTCGAAAATGCCTCGATTTTTGAAATAGTTGCAATTTTTGAAAAAGTTGGGATTTTCTAAAAATTTATAATCTCAAAAAAGTCAATATTTAAAAATGTAGTGATGCGCCAAAATTAGCAGGAACTTGAAAAGGTAATAACTTGTGCTCTAGGTGTCTGTTTGAGTCCTTTTTTTAAACCACTTGTTTCAAAAATCTTAACTTTATAAAAAAATCAGCACTTCCAAAAAAAAGTTAGAAATTTGAACAAACATTAGTATTTCAAAAAAAGTCGTGATTTCAAAAAAGCTAAGAGTTTTTAGAAAGTTTAGACTTTTAAAAAGACAAGATTTTGAGAAAAGGTGCAATTTTAAAGAAAGTCGGGAATTACAAAACTGAATAGATTTTTAAATCTGAATGTTTTGAATATCCTATTTTTTTAAATCTTAACGTATTCAAAATCTTTACTTTTTCAAAATTCCAACTTTTTATTGAGTCGTGACTTTTTGAAACTTATAAATTTAAAAAAATAAAGAATTTTTTAAAAATTGTGAACTTTTTAAGTTCGTGACTTTTTCACTTTTAAAATATTTGAAAATATAGAGTTTTTGAAAATCAATACTTTTTCAAAATCCTAATTGTTTCCAAATTGGGATATTTTTGAGATCCCGACTCTTTCAAAATCACAACCCCTAAAACCTAAAACCTGAGTCGTAAATGCTAAAACCTAAATCCCAAAATCCTAAAAACTAATCCCAAATCCCTAAATCCTAAACCCTCGGCCATAAACCATAAAACCAAATCACTAAATCATAAAACCTAAACTCTAAACCCCAAATCTTAAACCATAAACCCTAAACCCTAAACCCTAATCCCTAAACCCTTAACCCTAAAAAGTGAACCCGTAATCCTTAGACCTAACCCTAAACCTTTAGCTAGTGACCCAAAACCCTAAACTCATATCCCCGAACCTTAAACCCCGAGCCATGGAATGTCAACCATGAACACAGAGATCTAAACCCTAAATCCGACCCGTACTCCATAAACCCTAAAATTCGAGCCCTATACACTCTAAACCCTAAACCTAAAGCTCTAATTGCTCTTAAAGCCTAAAACCCTAAATGCTAAATCCTCAATACTAAAACCTCAATTGTAAACCATGAGCCCTAAATCCTCAACTGTAAACCTCAAACATGAAACCCTAAAACCTAAGCCTTAAACCCTAAACTTTAAAACCTTATTCTTAAACCCTAATCCTTAATCCCCGAACCTTGAACCTCAACCCTAAACCCTGAACCTGAACCCTAAACATGTAGCCCTAACTCTTAAACCCTAAACCCATAATCCTGAGCCCAAAAAGTTAAACCCTCAACCTAGAAAACATAAAATAGTTAGATTTGGAAAATTTTTGTATTTTGAAAAACTCAATATTTTAAAAAAATTGGGATTTTTAAATAAGTTGGGGTTTTCAAAAAAGTCAGGATTTTTTAAAAGTTAGGAATTTCTAAAGAGTCAGTCTTTACACATTTTTGAGGAGTTAGGATTTTTGAAGAGTCTAGATTTTTCAAAAGTCAAGATTTTTGAAAAACTCGACATTTTCATAAAAGTTAGGATTTTTGAAAACATGGCATTTTCAAAAAAATTGAGATTTTCCAAAAAGTCATGATTTTGTAAAAGTGAAGATTTTTAAAAAGTAAAGATTTTGGAAAATGTTAGGATTTTTAAAATGTCAAGATTTTTGAAAAAGTCTTGATATTTGAACAAATCCCGATTTTAATATTTGTGATTTTCAAAAAGTATAATTTTTGAAAAAGTAAGGATTTGCAAAAAAGTTGCCATTTTTGATAAATTGAGATTTTAGAAAAATGAAGAATTTTTAAAAGTTAGGATTTCTAGAAAATTTGTTATTTTCGACAACGTCTTGATTTTTAAAAAAGTTGGAAATTTCAAAAAAGTTATAATCTCAATGAAGTAAGGATTTAAAAATGTAGTGATGTGCCAAAATTAGTAGGAACTTGAAAAGGTAATAACTTGTGCTCCAGATGTCCGTTTGAGTCAATTTTTCTATAGCAGTTGTTTAAAAATCTCAACTTTTTTAAAATATCAGGATTTTCAAAAAAAAAGTAGAAGTTTGAATAATTTAGATTTTTCCTGAAATTCTATATTTTGATTTTTGAAAAAGTCATTATTTTCAAAAAAGTTGTGAATTTAAAAAAATTTAGGATTTTAAAGAGTTTGCACTTGTAGAAAAAGATAGAATTTTATAATTCAAAACAAGTTCAAATTTCAATTTTTTAGGGTTTTGAAAAAGTCGAGATTTTCAAAAAAGTCGGGACTATTAAAAGGTTGGGATTTTGAACAAAAATTGGGATTTCAAAAAGTGGTGATTTGAAAAAGCCAAGAATTTTAAGAAATTTTACATTTAAATAAAAATAAGATTTACAAATAAGTCAGTAATTATAAAAGCTGAAGAGATTTCTAAAATCCCAAATATTTTGAATATTTTTTTTTTAAATCCTAACATTTTTAAAGTATTTACTTTTCTGAAAAAGTCCCGATTTTTATATATGTGACTTTTTAAAAAAATCTAATTTTTTTAAAAAGTAAGGATTTTCAAAAAAGTCGAGCAATTTTGATAAAGTTGAGATTTTATAAACTTCAGGAATTTTTAAAAGTTGGGATTTTTTGAAAAAGCTTTGATTTTTGAAAACATCACGGTTTCTTAAAGCGTTGCGATTTTCAAAAAAGTTTAGATTTTAAAAATTTTATAATCTCAAAAAGTCAAGATTTCAAAATTGTAGTGATGCACCAAAATTAGCAGGAACTTGAAAAAAGGTCATAACTTGTGATCCAGTGTCTCATTAAAGTTTGGTTTTTTTAAACCACATGTTTCAAATAGAATTTCATAATTGTAAAAAAGTTTGAATTTATAAAATATTAGGTTTTTTTTTAAGTTTAGATTTAAAAAAGTCAAGATTATGAAAAGGTTAGCATTTCAAAAAAATTGGATTTTAATAAAGTCGTGATTTGAAAAAGCCAATTTTTTTAGAAAAATGGGATTTTAAAAAAGAAAAGATTATGAAAAAGGTGAAATTTTCAAATAACTCTGTAATTACATAACTGAAGAGTGTTTTAAATCCCAAATGTTTTGAATATCCTTTTTTTGTTAAATCCTAACATTTTATATATCTTTACTTTTTATAAAATCGCGACTTTTTGAAAACTAAGAATTTTAAAAAAATCTTGATTTTTTTAAAAATTGTGAACTTTTTAAATTCATGACTTTATCACTTTCAAAATCCTAACTATTTCAAAATAGGGATATTTTTTAAATTGTGACTTTTTAAAAATCACAAACTCTAAACCCTAGACCCTAAAACCTGAAACCTAAGCCATAAACCCTAGACCCCTAATCCTAAGCCTTATACCCTAAATAGTGAACCCTATATAACCTTAGGCCTAACCCTAAACTCTAATATCCTATACCTTAAACCATGAGCTGTAAGCTAAACCCTAAATCTTCAAGTCATAACCACGAACCTCGAACCTTAAGCTCTACACGATACACTAAGACCTAAACCCTAAACTCTGAGCCCTACACCCTATAAACCCTAAGCCTTAAGCTCTAATTGGTCCTAAACCCTAAATTCTTAGTCTTAAACCCTAAATACTAAATCCTAAATAATAAACCCTCAATTGTAAACCATGAGCCCTAAACGCTAAGTGCTAAACTCACAACCATAAACCTTGAACCCCAAACCCTAAAACTTGAGCCCTAAATCCTAACCCTAAAACCTAAAACTTAATTCTTAAACCCTAAACCTTGATACTAGAACCCTAAAACTCAACATTAAACCCCGAGCCCTAAACCCTAAACCTCGAATCCCGAGCCCAAAAATTAAACCCTAAACACTAAATCCTCTGAACCCGAACCTAGAAACCTAGAAACCTTAAAATAGTTAGATTTGGAAAAATTTGGGATTTTTAAAAAGTCAATATTTTTAAAAAGTAATGATTTTCAAATAAGTCATGACTTTTGAAAAGGTTACAATTTTCAACAAAGTTGTTTTTTTATACATCAAGATTTTAAAAATATTCAGACTTCAACATTTTTTAAAAAGTCAGGTTTTTTGAAATGTCGTGATTTTTGAAATAGTTGTGATTTTTTTAAAAGTTAGGATTTTCAAAAAAGTTATAATCTCAAAAAAGTCAAGATTTCAAAAATTTAGTAATGCGCCAAAATTAGCAGGATCTTGGAAAGGTCATAACTTGTGATCTAGGTGTCCAGTTGAGTCTATTTTTGTTAAACCACATTTTTCAAAAATTACTACTTTTTTAAAATAATAGGCTTTTAAAAAAATATTTGGGAGTTTGAATAATTTAGATTTTCAAAAAATTATGGATTTTTTGAATATGTCAGGAATTTTGAAAAATTTAATATTTTCCAAAATGTTGTGAATTTAGAAAAATTGAGGATTTTAAAGAATTTGCAATTTTAGAAAAAAATAGAATTTCATAATTATAAAAATTTTGAATTTCAAAAATTTTAGGGTTTTTGAAAAAGTTGAGATTTTCATAAAAGTCAAGATTATGAAAAGGTTGGGATTTCAAAAAAGTCATAATTTTGAAAAAGCCTAGAATTTTGAGAAAGTTGGGATTTTCAAAGAAGACAAGATTTTTGAAAAAAGGTGCAATTTTTAAATAAATCCGGAATTACAAAACTTAAGAGATGTTTAATATCATAATTTTTTGAACATCCATACATTTTAAAAATCTTTACTTTTTCAAAATTCCAACTTTTTTATATAATTGCGGTTTTTTTGAAAATTCTGAATTTTTAAAAAATCATAAGTTTTTAAAAATTGTGAACTTTTTAAATTCATGACTTCATCACTTCCAAAATATTTGAAAATCATGACTTTTTCAAAATCATAACTGTTTGAAAATCGAGATATTTTTTAGATTATGACATTTTCAAAATCACGACCCTGAACCCAAAACACTAAACAATAAATCCCAACATCCTACTTTCTAAAAGTTTAAAAATTTAGACTTTTTTAAATTCGTGACTTTATAAATGTTAAACACTAAACCCCAACATCCTAATTTCAAAATCACAAATTTTTAAAAATTGTGAACTTTTTAAATTCATGAATTTATTACTTTCAAAATCTTTGAAAATTTAGACTTTTTGAAAATCGTGACTTTTTGAAATCCTAACATTTTCATAATCGGGATATTTTTGAAATTGTTTTTAAAATCGTGATCCCTAAACCCTTAATCCTAAACACGAAGCCCAAAACCAAAATCCTAAACCATAAACCATAAACCCAAATTTCTAAATCGTAAAAGCTGAACACTAAAACCCAAACATTAAACCATAAACCCTAAACCCCGAACAGTGAATGAACCTTAAAGCCTAAACCTAACCCTATACCTTAGACCATGAGCCCAAAACCAAAACCCTAAACTCATAACCCGAATCCTCAAACCTTGAGCCATGGTACCTCAACCATGAAAAATGAGACCTAAACCCTAAATCCTAATCCTTAAGCTATAATCACTCATAAACCCTAAAACCCTAAATGCTAAATCCTAAATATTAAACCCTCAATCGTAAACCATGTTTCCTAAACCTAAAAGTGAAAGCCTCAACCATAAACCTCAAACCCCAAACCCTAAAACACCAGCCCTAAATCCTAACCCTAAAACCTAATTCTTAAACCCTAAACCTTGAACCTCGAACCCCGAACCTCAACCCTAAACCCTAGACCTGAGCCACGAGCCCAAACCCCGAATCCTTAGACAAAAAACCTAAACCCTAAACACTAAATCCACTGATCCCTAAACCCTCAACCTAGAAACCTTAAAATAATTAGATTTGAAAAAAATTGGTATTTTGAAAAACTTGGGATTTTCAAGAAGTCAAGATTTTTGAAAAAGTCAGGATTTTCAAACTCATGACTTTGACTTTGAAATGTTCAAATTTTCAAACAAGCTGGGGTTTCCGAAAAAGTCATAATTTTTGAAAAGTTGGGATTTCCTAAAGTGTTGGGATTGTTGAAGAGTCTATATTTTTTAAAAGTACAAGATATTTTAAAAAATTGACATTTTCAAAAACTATGAAAAGACATAATTTTTGAAAAAGTCAGGATTTTTGAAATGACATAATTTTCAAAAAAGTCAAGATTTTTTAAAATATTAGGGTTTTTAAATAGTCAAGATTTTTTAACGAGTCAAGTATTCGAAAAAGTTTTGATTTTTAATATTTGTGATTTTTGAAAAAATAATTTTTTTAAAAAAGATAGCATTAGCAAAATAGTCAACATTTTTTTATAAAGTTGAGATTTTAGAAAATTCAGGAATTTAAAAAGTTGGGATTTCTGAAAATAAAATTGATTTTCAAAAATGTCACGATTTTTGAAATAGTTGCGATTTTCAAAAAAGTTATAATCTCAAAAGAATCAAGATTTCAAAAATGTTTGAGTCCTTTTTTTTTAAACCACATGTTTAAAAATCTTATCTTTTTAAAATATCAGGATTTAAAAAAAAGTGGGGAGTTTGAATAATTCAGATTTTCAACAAATTCTAGATTCTTGAATATGTCATGATTTTTTAAAAAGTCAATATTTTCCAAAATGTTGTGAATTTAAATTTTTCTAGGTTTTTAAACAATTTGCAATTTTAGAAAAAGTTTGAATTTCAAAAAATTTAGAGTTTTTGAAAAAGATGAGATTTTCAAAGAAGTTACCGATTATGAAAAGGTTGGCATTTTGAACATAGGTTGGGATTTTGAAAAAGCCAATTTTTTTGGAAGAGTTGGAATTTTCTAAAAAGACAAGATATTGAAAAACTGTGCAATTTTCTAAGATGTCAAAAATTAAAAAAATGAAGAGATTTTTAAATCCCAACTGTTTTGAATATCCTAATTTTTTTGAGTACCAAACATTTTAATTCCAACTTCTTATAACGTGACTTTTTCAAAATTTATGAATTTTTAAAAATACAAAGTTTTTAAAAAATTATGAACTTTTTAAATTCATTACTTTATCACTTTCAAAATCTTTGAAAATTCAGACTTTTTAAAAATTGTGACTTTTTTGAAATAATAACTGTTTCCAAATTGTGATATTAAATCGTGAGTTTTTCAAAATCGTGACCCCTAAACCATAAACCCTAAAACCTAAAACCTGAGTTGTAAATGCTAAACCCTAAACCTCAACATCCTAAATACTAAGCCCAAAAAGCTAAATCATAAACCATAAATGATAAACCCTTAACACTGAATCCTAAACCATAAACCGATACGCCAGAATTAGCAGGAACTTGACAAGGTCATAACTTGAGATCCGGGTGTCTGTTTGAGTCCATTTTTTTTTGAAACCATGTGTTTCGATGAGAGGAATGCAGCGGCAAATCACCCTACCAGTTGGGGCAAGTTTTTGACACATTTTCGGGCCTTAAATCCGATATCTTGAGGCCGAAAATTAGGATTTAAGTCATAGTTCAGTTTTTTCCTATTTTTGAGTATTAGTTAATTTTAGTCTATTAATTGCATTGTGAGTTAGAAAGTTGGCAATTCCTCTAATTTAGGGATGTAGAATATGCATGGCAATTTCGTGCCCGTAGGAATAAACATGCGAACTTACCAAGAATAGCGAGGTTCTAGTAAGCTGCTAAAAATAGTAGCTTTAGTCGAGTTAGCTAGAGTTTACTTGGCAACTCGAGTTGGAAGTTGTTTTCCTATTTAGGAAACATTGTAATTCATTATTTGATAACAAAGAAGGAGATCTAATTTATTTTCGAGTTCATATTATTTGCAAAGTATATCTGGTTTGTTCTTAATTTGGCTACATTATCAACCCTCAACCATAAACGATAAACCCAAATCCGTAAATCATAAAACCTAAACTCTAAACCACAAAAAAATTAAACACCGATCTCTAAACCACGAACCCTAAACCCTATACCCTAAACACTAAACACTAAACCATAAAAAGCTAGACGTAAAGCCTCTAACCCTAAACCCTATACCCTATGTCAAAACCTTAAACCCTAAACCCTAAACTCATAACACCTAACCTCAAACCCTAAGCCATAGAACCTCAACAATGAACACTAAGACACATAAACCCTAAACCCCGACTCCTATCCCCTAAACCCTAAACTTTGAGCCCAATACCATATAAACCCTAAACCTTAAACTCTAATCACTCCTAAGTCCTAAATTATAACTCTTATATACCCTTAAACCCTAAATGTTAAATCTTAAATATTAAACCCTCAATAGTAAACCTTGAACCCCAAACCCTAAAACTTGATCCCTAAATCCTAACCCTAAAACCTAATTCTTAAACCCTATACCTTGATCCCGAACCTAAACCCTTAACCCTAAGCCCCGAGCCCTAATCCCTAAACCCTAAACACTAAACCCCGAACCCTGAATCCTTACCCCAAAACCTAACCCCTAAACACTAAATCCCATAAGCCCTAAACCCTTTACCTAAAAACCTTAATATAATTAGATTTGAAACATGTTATTATTTTGAAAAGGTTGTAATTTTAAACAAAGTTATTATCTTTGAAAACATCAAGATTTTAAAAATATTGGGACTTTGAAAAACTTTAAAATTTAAAACAAATTGGTGTTTTCGAAAAATGAATATTTTGAAAAAGCCAAGATTTTTGAAAAGTTGGGATTTTCTAAAGAGTTGGGCTTTTCACTTTTATGAAGAGTCTGGATTTTTGAAAAAATTGACAATTTCAAAAAAGTTAGATTTTGTAAAAGTGAAGATTTTCAAAAAAATCAAGATTTTTGTAAAGACATGATTTTCAAAAACTCAAGATTTTGGAAAATATTGGGATTTTTATCGAGTCAAGATTTTTGAAAAATCAACATTTTTGAATAAGTTAAGATAATTGAAAAACTACCTATTTTTTAATATTTGTGATTTTCAAAAATGTCGGCATTTTTGATAAAGTTGAGATTTTGTAAAATTCAGGATTTTTTAAAAAGTTTTGATTTTTGAAAACTTCGTGATTTTTGAAATAGTTGCGATTTTCGAAAATTTATAATTCCAGAAAAAGCCACGATTTCAAAAATGTAGTGATGCTCCAAAATTAGCAGGAACTTTAAAAGTCCATCTTTTTAAAATATCAAGATTTTAAGAACTTGTGCTTGGTGTTCGTCCGATTCCATCTTTTGAAACCACATGTTTTAAAAATCTCAACTTTTTTAAAATATCAGGATTTTAAGAAAAAAGTCAGGAGTTTGAGTAATCTAGATTTTCCAAGAGTCCTAGATATTTTAATGTCATGATTTTCAAAAAGTCATTATTTTCCAACAATTGTGAATTTTAAAAATGTTAGAATTTTAAAGTATTTGTAATTTTAGGAAAAGATAGAATTTTATAATTCTAAAAAAATTTAGGATTTTTAAAAAGTTGAGATTTTCAAAAATGTCAAGATTACGAAAATGTTGGAATTTCGTACAAAATCCCAATTTCAAAAAAGTCATGATTTCAAAAAAGCCAATAACTTTGAGAAAGTTGGGATTTTCAAATAAGACAAGATTTTGAAAAAAGGTGCAATTTTCAAATAAAATAAGTCTGAGATTACAAAACTGAAGAGATCCTTCAATCCCAACTACTTTGAACATCCTACTTTTTTTGAAAATCCTATCTTTTTTCAAAATTCCAACTCTTTATAAAATTGTGTCTTTTTAGAAAATTATGAATTTTTAAAAAATTACGAGTTTTTTAAAAGTTGTGAAGTTTTTAAATTCATTACTTTATCACTTTCAAAATCTTTGAAAATACAGACTTTTTAAAATTCATGAATTTTTTGAAATCCTAACTATTTCAAAATTGAGATATTTTTGAAATCGTTACTTTTTCAAAATCGTGACCCCTTAAACTTGAAACCTGAGTTGTAAATGCTAAACCCTAAACCTTAAATCCTAAACCATAAACTCAAAACCGTGATACATGAGCCATGAAGCCTAAATCCTAAACCCTAAGCCCTAAACTTGAAATAGGGAACCATTAGGCCTAACGCTAACCCCTATACCTTGAACCATGAGCCCTAAGCCAAAACCATAAGCCCTAAACCTTTAGCTAAGAGACCTAAACTCTAAACCCTAAACTCATTACCCAGAACCTCGAACCTTGAGCAATGGACCCTCATCCATAAACAGTGACACCTACACCCTAAACCATATAAATGCTAAACCTTAAGGTCTAATTGCTCCTAAATTATAAATTTTGAGTTTTAAACTAAAAACCCTAAAATGCTAAATCCTTAATATTAAACCCTCAATCGTAAACCATGAGCCCTAAACCTTAAACTCAAAACCCTCAACCGTAAACCTCAAACCCCAAACCCTAAACCTTGATCCTCGAACCCTAAACCTCAACCCCAAACCCTAAACCCTTAATCCAGAGCCCCAAAACACAAACCCTAAATACTAAATCCCCGAGCCCTAAACTCTAAACCTAGAAACCTTAAAATAGTTAGATTTGGAAAAAGTTGGTATTTTGAAAAACTTGGGATTTTCAAAAAAGTCTAGATTTTCAAAAACTTGAAATTTTCAAAGTGTCACGACTTTTCAAAAAGTTGCAATTTTAAACAAAGTTGTTATTTTTGAGAACATCAAGATTTAAAAAATAATGGGACTTTCAAAATGTTCAGATTTTTAAACAAGCTAGGGTTCTCGAAAAATGAATATTTTGAAAAAGTCAAGATTTTTATAAAGTTGGGATTTTCGAAAGAGTTGGGCATTTTGCATTTTTGAAGAGACAGGATTTTTGAAGAATCTAGATCTTTCAAAAACTCCACATTTTAAAAAAAGCTAGGATTTTTGAAAAGATGAGATTTTAAAAAATATGAGATTTTCTAAAATTCATGAGTGAGATTTAAAAAAAAGTTGGGAATTTGAAATTTTTGTGATTTTCAAAAAGTCAAGATTTTTGAAAAGTTCAGGATTTAAAAACATCGAGATTTAAAAAATGTTGGGACTTTGAAAATGTTCAGATTTTCAAACAAGTTGGAGTTTTTAAAATATCGGGATATTTGAAAAGCTGGGATTTTCCAAAGAGTTAGGTTTTTCAAATTTTCAAGATTCGGGGTTTTTAAAGAGTCTAGATTTTTGAAAAAGTCAAGTTTTTTAAAACCTTGGTATTTTAAAAAATATGAGATTTTCTACAAAGTCGTGATTTTGTAAAAGTGAAGATTTTCGAAAAAGTCAGGATTTTTGAGAAGTCGAGATTTTCAAAAATGTAAAGATTTTAAAAATGTTGGGATTTTTAAAATGTCAATTTGTTTGAAAAAGTCAAGATATTTGAAAAAGTCCTGATTTTTAATATTTGTGATTTTTGAATTTTTTATTTTTTTAAGTAAGGATTTTACAAACTGTTTGTATTTCTAATTTTTTTCATATTTCAAAAATGTCACAATTTTTGAAAAAGTTGGGATTTTCGAAAAAGTTTCGATCTCAAAAAGTCAAGATTTAAAAAATGTAGTGATGTGCCAAAATTAGTAGGAAATTGAAAAATATTAGAATTAAAAAAAAAAGTTGGGAGTTTGAATAATTTAGGTTTTTTAGAAATTTTGGATTTTTGAATATGTCATTATTTTCTAAAAAGTTGTGAATTTAAAAAAAAATAGGATTTTAAAGAATTTGCAAATTTTAGAAAAAGATAGAATTTCATAATTCTAAAAAAGTTTAGGTTTTTTGAAAAATTTGATATTTCAAAATAAGTCGAGTATGAAAAGGTTGGGATTTTGATCAAAAATTAGGATTTCAAAAAAATCGTGATTCAAAAAAAATCCAAGAAGGGATTTTTAAAAAAGATAAGATTTTAAAAAAGGGTGTAATTTTCAAATAAGTCGATAATTACAAACCTGAAGAGATTTTTAAATCCCAACTGTTTTGAATATCGTAATTTTTTTGGTAATCCTAAACACTAAGCCAAAACCCTAAATCCTAAACCCAGATCCTTAAATCGTAAAAACTAAACCCTCAACCTAAAACTATATAAACCCTAAACCCTTATCCCCGAACCATGAAACCTAAACCCTAAACCCTAAAAAATAAATCCTATATCACTAACCCTGAGCCTTAAACATTAAACCCTAAATAGTGAACCCTAAAGCGTTAGGCCCAAACCTAAACCCTAAACCCTATACCTTGAACCATGAGACCTAAGCCAAAAACCTAAACCGTAAACCTTTAACTAGAGACCTAAACCCTAAATGCTAAACTCATAACTCGAACCCTGAGCCATGGACCCTCAACCACGAACATTGAGACCTAAACCCTAAACCTTTACCCCTACGCCCTAAACCCTAAAGTCTAAGCATTATACCCTATAAACCCTAAACCTTATGCTCTATTATAATTTGTAAAAATTCTACCAAAATTTGAATAATTTATATTTTTTAAAAATTCTTGATTTTGAATATGTCATGATTTTCTAAATAGTTGTGAATGTAAAAAAATAGGATTTTAAAGAATTTACAATTTTAGAAAAAGATAGAATTTCATAATTCTAAAATAGTTTGAATTTAAAAAAATTTAGGTTTTTTTGAAAAAGTTGAGATTTTCAAAAATGTCGGCATTATGAAAAGGTTCAGATTTCAAACAAAAATTGTAATTTCAAAAAGTCATGATTTTGAAAAAGCCAAGAATTTTGAGAAAGTTGGGATTTTAAAAAGAAAAGATTTTGAAAAAAAGTGCAATTTTCATATAAGTCAAGAATTTAATAAATTACGAGATTTTTAAATCCCAATTGTTTTGAATATCCTATTTTTTAAAAAATCACAACATTTTGAAAATCTTTACTTTTTCAAAATTTGAATTTTTTATAAAATCGTGACTTTTTCAATTTTTTAAAAAATCACAATTTTTTTAAAATTGTGAGCTTTTTAAATTCATGACTTTATGATTTTAAAAATCTTTGAAAATACACACTTTTGAAAATTGTGACTTTTTGAAATCCTAAATGTTTCAAAATTGGAATATTTCATAAATTGTGACTTTTCAAAATCGCGACCCCTAAACCCTAAAACCTAAAACCTAAGTCATAAAAGCTCAACCCTAAACTCCAACATCCTAAACACTAATTTTAAAACCCTAAATCCTATACCATAAACCATAAACTCTTAACATTGATTCCTAAACCTAAACCCTCTGCCATAAACCATAAACCCAAATCCCTAAATCATAAAACCTAAACTCTAAACCCTAAAACCTTAAACCGTAAATCCTAAATCCTGATATGAGCCATGAACCCTAAACTCTAAACCCTAACCCTAAACAAAAAACCCAAAAACACTTAAGCCGTAAACCCTAAATCCTAAACAGTGAACCCTAAAGCTTTAGGCCTAACCCTAAACCCCTTGAACCATGAGCCCTAAGCCAAAACCCTAAACCCTAAACCTTTAGCTAGAGACCAAAAGCATAAACCCTAAACTTATAACCAAGAACCTCGAACCCTGAGCAATGGACCCTCAACCATGAACATTGAGAGACCTAAACCCTAAACGCTGACTCATATGCTCTAAACCCTAAACTCAGAGCCTTGTAAACCCTAAACCATAAGCTCTAATTGCTCCTTAACCCTAAATTTTAAGTCTTAAACCCTAAATCCTAAATACTAAGCCCTCACTCATAAACCATGAACCCTAAGCCCTAAATGCAAAAACCTCAACCATAAAACCTTGAATCGCAAACCCTTAAACTTGAGCCCCGAGTCCTAACCCTAAAACCTAATTCTTAAACCCTAAACCTTGATCCCTAAACCCTAAGCCCTAAGCCCTAATCACTAAACCCTAAACTCTGAACACTAAATACCCTGAGCCCTAAACCCTCAAACTAGATACCTTAAAATATTTAGATTTTGAAAAATACGGTATTTTGAAGAACATGGAATTTTTAAAAAGTAAAGATTTTCAAAAACTTGAGATTTTAAAAAAGTCACGACTTTTGAAAAAGTTACAATTTTAAACAAAATTGTTATTTTTGAAATGATCAAGATTTGTAAAATGTGGGGAATTTGACAATGTTTAGATTTTCATACAACTTGGGGTTTTCAAAAAATGAATATTTCGAAAAAGTCGGGATTTTGAAAAGTTGGGATTTTCGAAAGAGTTGGGCTTTTCACATTTTTGAAGAGTCTGGAATTTTGAAAAAGTCAATATTTTTGAAAAACTTGACATTTTCAAAAATGTAAGGATTTTTGAAAAGACGGGAATTTAAAAAATTTGAGATTTTCCAAAAAGTTGTGATTTTGTAAAAGTGAAGATTTTGAAAAAGTCAGGATTTTTGAAAAGTCAAGATTTTGGAGAATGTTTGGATTTTTAAACTGTCAAGATTTTTGAAAATTTTGGTATTTTTTAATAATTCAACATGTTTGATAAAATTGAGATTTTAGAAAATCCAGGAATTTTTAAAAAGATAAGATTTGAAAAAGATTTGATCTTTAAAAACGTGGCGATTTTGAAACAGCTGCAATTTTCAAAAAACTTGGGATTTTCAAAAAGTTATAATGTAAAAGGAGGCAAGATTTAAAAAATTTAATGATGCGCAAAATTAATAGGAGCTCGTAACTTGTGCTATGTCCGTTTGAGTCCTTTTTTTTGAAACATCATGTTTAAAAAATATCAACTTTTTTAAATATAAGAATTTTTAAAAAATAGTTTAGAGTTTGAATAATTTAGATTTTCCAAAATTTCTAGATTTTTGAATATATCATTATTTTTGAAAAAGTGATTATTATCCAAAAAGTTGTGAATTAAAAAAAAAAAAAAAAAAAGGATTTTGAAGAAAATGCAATTTTAGAAAAAGATAGAATTTCATAATTCTTAAAATGTTCAAATTTCAAAAAATTTAAGGTTTTTCAAAAATGTCATGATTATGAAAAGGTTGGGATTTCAAACAAAAATAGGGATTTCAAAAAATTCATGATTTCAAAAAAGCCAAGAATTTTAAGAAAGTTGGGATTTTGAAAAAAGGTGCAATTTTCAAATAAGTCAGGAATTACAAAATTGAAAAGATTTTTAAATATCAAAGATTTTGAATATCCAAATTTTTTAGAAAATCCTAACATTTTGATTACTTTCAAAATTCTAACTTTTAATAAAATCATGACTTTTTCAAAAATTACAAATTTTTAAAAATTACGAGTTTTTAAAAAATTCTGAACTTTTTAAATTCATGACTTTATCACTTTAGAAATCTTTGAAAATATAGACTTTTTGAAAATCATGACTTTTTCAAAAACCTAAATGTTTAAAAATCAAGATATTTTTGAAATCATGAATTTTTCAAAAGTGCGAACCCTAAAACCTAAGTAGTAAACGCTAAACCCTAAACACGAACATCCTAAACACTAAGACAAAACCAAAACATAAAACATAAATGAATCAAAACCATAAACACTCAATCCTAAACCATAAACCCAAATCATTAAATTATAATACCTAAACTCTAAACCCCAAACCTTAATCCATAAACCCTAAACCTTGATCTCTAAGCCATGAAGCCTAAGCCCTAAACCCTAAACAATAAACACTAAACCCCTAACCCTGAGCCTTAAACCCTAAAACCTAAACATTGAATCCTAAAGCCTTAAGCCTAACCCTAAACCCTAAATTCATAACCCAGAACCTCGAAACCTGAGCCATGGACACTCAACCATGAACATTGATACCTAAATTCTAAACCTTCCCCATACACCCTAAACCCTAAATTTTGAGCCATATACCTTATAACCCCTAAACTTTAAGCTCTAATTTCTCCTAAACCCTATGTTCGAGTCTAAAAGCCTAAAACCCTAAATACTAGATCCTAAATACTAAACCCTCAATCATAAACCATGAGCCCTAAACCCTAAGTGCAAAACCCTCAACCAGTAAACCTCGAACCCCAAACCCTAAAACCTAAGCCCTAAACCTTGATCAAAATCCTAACTGTTTCAAAATCGGGATAACTCTAAACCCCAAAACTTTGAAGCCCGAGTTAAAAATGCTAAACCCTAAACCCCAACATCCTAAACACTATAGCCAAAACCCTAAACCCTAAACCATTAACACGAATCATAAATCCTAAACCATAAGCCATAATCCTAAATCCCTAAATCGTAAAACCTCAACTCTAAATCCCAAACATTAAACTATAAACCCTATACCTTGATCCCTGAGCCATAAAGCCTAAATCCTAAAC
Organism: Taxus wallichiana var. yunnanensis; assembly: GCA_018340775.1. Taxonomy (NCBI): domain Eukaryota; kingdom Viridiplantae; phylum Streptophyta; class Pinopsida; order Cupressales; family Taxaceae; genus Taxus; species Taxus wallichiana. The sequence continues at coordinate 495,608,424 of CM031237.1, read as the reverse complement.
CCTAAACCCCTAACACTGAGCCTTAAACCCTAAGCCATAAGAAATGAACATTAAGGCCTTAGGCCTAACCCGAACCTTTACCTTGAACCATGAGCCCTAATCCAAAACCCTAAACCCTAAACCTTTAGCTAGAAATCTAAACCCTAAACTCATAACCTTGAACATTGAACCTTCACCATGGACCCTCAACCATGAACACTGAGACCTAAACCCTAAACCCTGACCCCTATGCCATAAACCCTAAACTTTGAGCCATATACCCTATAAACCCTAAACCTTAAGCTCTAATTACTCCTAAACCCTAAATTATGAGTCTTAAACCCTAAAACCCTAAATGCTAAATCCTAAATACTAAACCCTCAATCGTAAACCATGAGCCAACCCTAAACCCTAAATATAAAACCCTCAACTGCAAACCTCAAACCCCAAACCCTAAAACCTTATCCCTAAATCCTAACCCTAAACCCTAAAACATAATTCTTAAACCATAAACCTTGATCTCTAAACCTTGAACCTAAACCCTCAACCCTCAACTTTGAGCCTTGAGCCATGAGCCATAATATCTAATCCCTAAACACTAAAACCTAAACCTCAAATCTTGAACCCAAAAACCTAAACCCCAAACACCAAATCCTTTGAGCACTAAACCCTCAACCTAGAAACATTAAAATAGTTAAATTTGGAAAAAGTTGGGACTTTCAAAAAGTCAAGATTTTTTAAAAAGTTAGGATTTTAATAACTTGAGATTTACAAAAAAGTCACGCCTTTTGAAAAAGTTACAATTTTAAACAAAGTTGTTATTTTTAAAATATCAAGATTTAAAAAATGTTGGGACTTTGAAAATGTTATTAATTTCAAAATAGTTGGGGTTTTTGAAAAATGAATATTTTGAATAAGTCTAGATTTTTGAAATTTTGGTATTTTCGAAAGAGTTGGGCTTTTCACATTTTGAAGAGTCTAGATTTTTTAAAAAGTCAAGATTTTTTAAAATCTCAACATTTTCAAAAGATTTTAGGACTTTTGAAAAAATGGAATGTTAAAAAATTTGAGATTGTCCAAAAAGTCATGATTGTGTGAAAGTGAATATTTAAAAAGTCAGGAATTTTTAAAAAATCAAGATTTTTGAAATTGTTGGGAGTTTAATACGTCAAGATTTTTTAAAAAAGTCAGATTTTTGAATAAGTCAGGATATCTGAAAAATTCCCAATTTTTAATATTTGTGATATTAAATTTTTAAAAAGTATTGATTTTCAAAAAAGACGACATTTTTTATAATGTTGAAATTTTAGAAATTTTAGGAATTTTTAAAAGTTGGGATTTTTGAAAAAGTTTTGATTTTAAAAAACAACGCAATTTTTGAAATAGTTACGATTTTTAAAAATAATTGGATTTTCAAAAAATTTAAAATCTCAAAAGAGTCAAGATTTCAAAAATGTAGTGATATGCTAAAATTACCAAGAACTTGAAAAGGTCATAACTTGTGCTCTGGGTGTCTGAAAATTTTTTAAAAACCACTTTTTTCCAAAATCTCAATTTTTTTTTTTAAAAATATCATAATTTTTATAAAAAAAAGTGAGAGTTTGAATAATTTAGATTTTCCAAAAATTAATTATTCTTTAGCATGTCATGATTTTTTTAAATGTCACTATTTTCCAAAAAGTTGTGAATTTTTAAAAAAAGGATTTAAAAGAATTTACAATTTTAAGAAAAGTAAGAATTTCATAATTTTAAAAAGGTTGGGATTTTGAACAAAAATTGGGATTTCAAAAAATTCGGGATTTCGAAACAACTAGGAATATTAAGAAAGTTGAGATTTTAAAAAAAGACAAGATTTTGAAAAGAATTGCAATTTTCAAATAAGTCGAGAATTATAAACTGTTTTGCATATCCTATTTTTTAAAAATCCTAACATTTTAAAAATCTTTACTTTTTCAAAATTCCAACATTTTTGAAAATCACGATTTTTTCAAAAATTACGAATTTTAAAAAATCACGAGATTTTTAAAAATTGTGAACTTTGTAAATTCATGACTTTTTCACTTTCAAAATCTTTTAAAATATAGACATTTTGAAAATCATGACTATTTCAATATCAGGATATTTTTAAAAGCGTGACTTTTTCAAAATCGTGACCCCTAAACCCTAAAACTTAAAACCTGAGTTGTAATAACTAAACCCTAAATTCTAACTTTCTAAATACTAAGTAATGTAGCCAAATTATGAACAAACTTGATATACTGTAAATAATATGAATTCCAAAAGAAAATAGATCTCCTTCTTTGTTATCGAATAATGAATTACAATGTTTCCTAAATAGGGAAACAACTCCCAACTCGAGTTGCCAAGAAAACTCTAACTTGACTAAATCTACTCTAGGTGGTGGAAATTACTATTTTTAGCGGTTTACTATAACTTGTTATTCTTAGTAAGTTCACATGCTTATTCGTACAGGGCACAAAAAGTGCCACACATCTTCTAAATTTATAAATTAGAGGAATTGCTAACTTTCTAACTCATAATGCAACTAATAGACTAATTAACTAAACCCAAATTTAGAAAAAATTAACTACAACTTAAATCCTAGTTTTTGGCCTCAAGATGGCGGATTTATGGACCGAAAATGTGCTAAAACTTGCCCCAACCAGTAAGACTGGCTGCTACACTGCATTCGTCTCATCAAAACATGTAGTTTTAAAAGATAAACGGACACCCAAAGCTCAAGTTATGACATTGTCAAGTTCCTGTTAATTCTTGTGCATCATTCTCCCTTGCTTGAAAAAAATACAACACCTACAAGTTGTCTTCTTCAAATTTCTTCCATTTATCTGCATCTAACTTCTTAATCTCCCACTGACTTGTTTCACTCCTTTCCAATGTACCAAATATTTGTTGTATTTCCCATGTGATGTCCATTGTTTTCTTGTATAGAATTTGATCCACTTCTTCTTTCTTCTTCACTAGAACCTGCTACCTCCAATCTACTACTTCATCAATAACATCCTCTTCTACACCATCCACATGAAAAGAATACAAATCTGAAACATTAAACATTGGAGAAATATCAAAATTCCCTTACAATTCTACCTCATAAGCATTATCATTTATTTTTTAATGATTTTGCAGTGACCAATCTTCTTGTACTTCAGCTTGTTATACATTCCTTTTGCAAACCTTTCCTTCGCAGATATACCATAACAAACTCACCAACTATAAATACCTTTCTTTGTCTGTTCACATCTACTATTTCCTTATACTTATCATTACTATTATGTAACTTCTTCCGCACTTCTTCCTGCAATTATTGTATATGTTCGGCAAATGCTTCTGTATCATCACTAACTCTGCCATCAACTGGTAGTTGTACCAAATCTAACACCCCATTTGGATTACTCCCATACACAATTGAAAATGGAGACTTTCCTATGGATCTGTTTATGGAACTATTATATGTAAACTCAGCTTGTGCTAATGCTAAGTCCCATTGTTTTAGCTTTTTCCCAATGATGCACCTTAACAGGTTTCCCAAACTTCAATTCACCACTTCTATTTGCCCATCGTATGAGGATGATAGGAACTGTTGAATTGTAGTTGAGTTCTCAATTTCTTCCATAAAGTCCGTCGAAGTGACTTAAGAACATTGTGTCCCTATCTGAAGTAATGGTTTTTGGAACACCATGCAAACAAACAACTTCTCTAAAAAACAAATATGTTACACGTGTTGCATCAATTGTTTTATTGCAGGTAATAAAATGAACCATCTTACAAAACCTATCAACAACCACAAAAATTTAGTCATTACCTCATTGTGTTTTTGGTAATCCCAAAACAAAATCCATACTTAGATCTGTCCACGACCCTTTAGGAACAGGCAACGACATATACAACCCTATATTTTGTGCATGGCCTTTCGAGACTTGGAAATTTTGACACCTTGCCACATATTTTACTTCATCTCTTTTTAGCTTTGGCCAAGAGTATTTCTCTACTACCAAGGCTATCGGCTTATCTTTACCAAAATGCCTAGCCAATCCTTCACTATGCAACTCTTTCACTATATTCTCTCTCATAGACCTAACCAGAATAAATAGTTGGTGTCCCTTGAATAGGTAGCCATCCTATAAAATGTACTCATCCTGGAAATCTCCTGCATTATCTGACAATGGATGAATTAACCTTTGAACAATATCCTTGAAATCAAAATCAGAAAAATGCAAACCCTTTATTGCTTCAAAACCTGCCACCTCATTTTTCATTGTGGTAAACAAAGTCACACGCCTACTCAATGCATCTACGACTTGATTCTATTTTCTTGATTTGTGTTTAAGAGAAAAAGTATAACCTACTCGTAAAATGATACCCACTTTGCATGCCTACTATTCAACTTCTTTTGGTATTCACATACTTCGAGGGCTATGTGGTCTCTAAATAACACAAACTCCTTAGGCATTAAGTAATGCCTCTAATGCCTTAATGTTTGTATAATTGCATAAAATTCCACATCATAAGTAGAGTATTTCTTTCTTACCTCATTTAGTTTCTCACTAAAGAAAGCTACTGGCTTTCCACCTTGACTTAGAACAGCACTAATACCCACATGTGAGGCGTCACAATCAACCTCAAACACTTTATCAAAATCTGGTAGTGCCAAAATGGGTGCCCCTGTCACCTTCTTCTTCAAGAATTGAAAACTATCCTCAGCCGCCTTTGTCCTCAAAAACTCCCTTCCTTTTGTGTAATCTATTATAGGTGCTATGATACTGCTAAAATTTTTAATATTTTTTTGTATAATGTTGCTAGACCATGAAAGCTTCTTACCTTCTTTATACTTCATGGAGTAGGCCATTCAATAATTGTCTTTATCTTTTTCGAGTCCATATGTACCCCATCTACTGAAATAATAAAGCCCAAGAATACCAAACTCTCTTACATAAATGTGCACTTCTTCATATTTGTATAGAGTTTCTCTTTACTTAATACTTCAAATACCAACCTTAGATGCCTCAAATGTTCTGCTTTAGTTTTACTAAAGATCAAGATATCATCAAAATAAACCACAACTAACTTACCATTATACTCCTATAGCGCGATGTTCATCAGGTCTCATAAAAGTACTAGGTGCATTAGATAACCCCGAATGACCAACCACTCATATAATCCATTTCCTATCTTAAATGTTGTTTTCCACTCATCTCCTTCTCTCGATCTAAATATGATGATAACCACTTCAAAGATCAATCTTGGTGAAATGCCTAGATCCAGCAAGCACATCCATCATATTATCAAGGTGAGGTATTGAGAACCTATTGATTTATTTATTGTAATTTTATTGATTACTTTGCTATCCGTGCACATTATCCATGTTTCATCCTCTTTTGGTGTTAATAAAGTTGGGGTTGCACACAAACTCATGCTCTCCCTTATGACCCACTTTCACATGAGCTTTGCCACTTGCCTATTCAACTCTACATGTAATGTTGGGCTCATCCTATAAGCCACTTAATTTGGGAGTGAAGACCCTGGAATCAAATCAATATGGTGTTGAATATCTCTTTTAGGTGGTAACTTGTTTGGTAGCTCATTAGTAATAACATCTAAAAATATTTCTATTAATTCTACTATTTCTACTAGTATTTGTGCACTTATAGGTTCATCCTTATTTACGACTAGTGCATAACAAAAACCGGTTGCCTTTGCCTCCTTCACAAATTCCTTTGCAGAAAGTATATTTTCAGCCTTCCCCTCTTCCTTAAAAGGTGACAAAACTATTTTTATGGCATCCTTCCAGAAAGTATAAGTATTCTTTTCCCCATCATGAATAAATTTTCTATGAAATTGCCATGGTCTTCCTAGCAGCAAATGGCATGCATCCATAAGAATAACATCACACCAAATCTCATCCTTATAACTTTTCCCAATAGAAAACTTATTAAATTACTCTTATTAACAATAACTTGTTACCCTTCTTAAACCATGTAATACGGTAAGGGTTAGGATTCTTCTCACAATGTAAACCTAATTTATCGACCATCTCATTTGAAACCATGTTCTCACAACTACCACCATAAAAATAACATTACATACCTTTCCTCCTAAAGTGCATTTTGTTCTGAAAATATTTGTACACAGCCATGCATCCCCTATGATCTCCTTTCTTGGAGCAATCATCATCCTCTTGATCATCATATTTTCTCCAATATCCGGTGGAATTTCTAAGTCCTGTTCATGTTCTATTTGTTCAACTTCAACAAGATTTACTCGAGAGCATCTCCTTGCCTCTTATCATGTGTATAAGAATGTGGACTTTCAAAACCCGATGCCCTTCTTCACCACATCTGTAACAAACAAATGTTCTTCGTGGAGACTCCCATCCTCTATCACCAAAGCATATCCTCTGCCCCTAGAAAATCTTCTACCTCTTTGTTGATTCTAGAAATCTTGTCTCATATCCTATTGCTTTTCCAATCCACGAGATGATTCTCCCTACCTACCTTTGAAACCAGCTCGTCCCCGAAAGGAAGATGAGGCCTCCTATTTATTCCAAGTGATCTCCTAAAACTTTGACAATTTAGTTTTTCCTCGGCATTTAAGGGTAATTGATAGGCATCCTCCATGCTCTTAATCCTATGCATACTTATCTCATCTTGAATAGAAAATTTTAATCCATTTACATACCTTGTAGCCATTTGTTCCTCAATTTCTTCATGCTCTACATGAATGGACAACTTGTAGAACTCATCTATGTATTCTTGCACACTTTGTAAGTTCATCGAGATTCGAAACCTCCTATAAAGAATTTGTCCATAATCCACGAGGAAAAATTTATCTTTCACTTCTTCTCCATCTTATTCCACGTCCTTATCTTTTCTTTCACCTTTCTTGACTACTCTTTTTGTAGGTGATCCCACCATAACATAACATGACCTTTATATTTCGTGCATGTAAATTTTACCTTCTTTTCTTTTGACATAGTCTTCAACTCAAAAAAATTCCCCCATGCTAGTCAACCGGTTTATCAGCTCCTCGGTTTTAGACTACCACCATACTCTGAAACATCAACTCTTATCCCATCATTCTTTCCTTCTAATGCTCGAAGCATCCTTTCTTCAAAAGCTAATGGTGGTGCTTGCATTTCCTCCTCTTCACAAATTTCTTCTTCATCGTGTCATCTCCACCTTGATTTCCTCTCTGGGTTTTCATAGCAGCAAGCACAACAACTTGCCTTTGCAGATCTTGCATATTTCTATTCATCTGGGCAATACTACCTCCTCTTCCTCTTCCTCTTCTTGTCATTTTTTAAAGAATTCGAACCAACTCTAATACAAGATAATGTAGCCAAATTATGAACAAACTTGATATACTACAAATAATATGAACTCCAAAAGAAAATAGGAAAACAATTCCCAACTCAAGTTTCCAAGAAAACTCTAACTAACTTGACTAAATCTACTCTAGGTGGTAGAAATTACTATTTTTAGCAGTTTACTAAAACCTGCTATTCTTAGTAAGTTCACATGTTTATTCAAACGGGCAGAATGTGCCACACATCTTTTACATTCTAAAATTAGAGGAATTGCCAACTTTCTAACTCATAATGCAACTAATAGACTAAAATTAACTAATACCCAAAAATAGGAAAAAATTGAACTGCAATTTAAATCTTAATTTTTGGCCTCAAAATGGTAGATTTAGGGCCCGAAAATATGCCAAAACTTACCCAACCAAGTAGGTCTGATTGCTACAGCATTCGTCTCATTGAAACATGTGGTTTCAAAATAAAAATAGACTCAAATAGACACCCGAAGCTCAAATTATGACCTTGTCAAGTTCTTGCTAATTCTGGTGTATCACTAAGCCCAAAACAATAAACCATAAACCCTTAAAACTAAATCATAAACCTTCAGTCATAATTGTAATACATAAAATCTAAACCCTAAACATTAGCTAGAGACCTAAACCCTAAACCCTAAACTTATAACCCTGAATATCGAACCCTGAGCCATAGACCCTCAACCATGAACACTGAGACCTAAACCCTAAACTTTGACCCCTATGCCCTAAACCCTAAACTCTGAGCCCTATACCCTATAAACCCTAAACATTAAGCTCTAATTTCTCCTAAACCCTAAATTCTTAGACTTAAACCATAAAACCCTAAATGATAAATCCTAAATACTAAAACCTCAATCATAAACCATGAGCCCTAAACCCTAAGTGTAAAACCCTCATTAATAAACCTCGAACCCCAAATCCTAAATTAAAAAAATTCAATAGTTTGAATAATTTAGATTTTCTAGAAATTCTGGATTTTAAAGTGTCATGGTTTTTGATAAAGTCATTATTTTCCAAAAAGTAGTGAATTTAAAAAAAATTAGGAATTTAAAGAACTTGCAATTTAAGAAAAAAATAGAATTTCATAATTTTAACAAAAATTTTAGAGTTTTTCAAAATATCGAGATTTTAAAAAAAGTTTGAACAAATATTGAGATTTCAAAAAAGTCTTGGTTTCGAAAAAGCCAAGAATTTTTAGAAAGTTGGGATTTTCAAAAAAGAAAAGATTTTGAAAAAAGGTGTAATTTTGAAATAAGTCAGAATAACAAAAACTGAAGAGATTTTAAATCCTAATTGTTTTGAATATCCTAATTAATTTAAAAATCCTAAAATTTAAAAATCTTTACTTTTTCAAAATTCATGACTTTTTGAAATCCTAAAAATTTCAAAATTGGGATATTTTTGAAATCGTGAATTTTTCAAAATCACAAACTCTAAACCCTAAAATATGAAACTTGATTCATAAACATTAAATTCTAAACCCCAACATCCTAAACACTAAGACCAAAACCATAAACCATAAACCCTTAACACTGAATCTTGAACCCTAAACCCTCAGCCATAAACCATAAACCCAAATCCCCAAATCGTAAAACCTAAACTCTAAATCCCAAACCTTAAACCCTAAACTCTAATCACTACAACCTAAACAATAAACCCTAAACCGTAAACAATGAACCCTAAAGCCTTAGGCCTAACCCTAAACCTTATACCCTATACCTTGAACTATGAGCCCTAAGCCAAAACCCTAAATTCTAAACCTTTAGCTATAGACCTAAACATTAAACTCATAAATCCAAACCTTGAACTCTGATCCATAAACCCTCAACCATGAACACCGAGACCTAAACACTGACCCCTATGTCGTAAACCCTAAACCTTAAGTTCTATTTGCTCCTAAACCCTAAATTTTGAGTCTTAAACCCTAAATACTAAACCCTCAATCGTAAACCATGAGCCTTAAACCCTAAATGTAAAATCCTCAAGCACAAATCTCAAACCTCAAACCCTAAAACCTGTCAATAAATCCTAACCCTAAGCCCTAAACTCAAAACCCAAAACCCTAATACCTAATTCTTAAACCATAAACCTTGATCCCCAAACCCCGAACTTCAACCCCGAACCCAAAGCCTTGGACCCTAATCCCTAAACCCTAAACACTAAACCCTAAACCCAGAATCCTGAACCCAAAAACCTAAATCCCAAACACTAACTCAATTGAGACCTAAACCATAAACCTAGAAACCTTAAAATAGTTAGATTTAGAAAAAGTTGGTATTTTGAAAAACTTGGGATTTTAAAAAAGTCAAGATTTTTGAAAAAGTCGGGATTTTAAAAACTTGAGATTTACAAAAAGTCACGACTTTTGAAAAAGTTGCAATTTTAAACAAAGTTGTTATTTTTGAAAACATGAAGATTTTAAAAATATTAGGACTTTGAAAATGTTAAGATTTTCAAACAAGACGGGGTTTTTTAAAAATGAATATTTCGAAAAAAGTCAAGATTTTTTAAAAGTTGGGAATTTCGAAAGAGTTAGGCTTTTCACATTTTTAAGAGTCAGGATTTTTGAATAGTCTAGATTTTTGAAAAAGTTAAGATTTTTGGAAAACTCAATATTTTCAAAAAAGTTATGATTTTTGAAAAAATCAGATGTTAAAATTTTTGAGATTTTCCAAAAAGTCGTGATTTTGTAAAAGTGAATATTTTTGAAATGTAAGGATTTTTAAAATGGTAGGATTTTTAAAAAGTCAAGATTTTAGAAAATGTTGTGAGTTTTAAAACATCAAGATTTTTGAAAAGTCAGGATTTTTAATAAGTTGGAATATTTGAAAAAGTCTGGATTTCTAATATTTGCGATTATCGAAAAAATATATATAATTTTTAAAAGTAAGGATTTTCAAAAAAGTCGACATTTTTGATAAAGTTGAGATTTTACAAAATAGAGGAATTTTTAAAAAGTTGGGATTTCTGAAAAAGTTTTGATTTTTGAAAAAGTTATAATCTCAAAAGAGTCAAGATTAGAAAAATGAAGTGATACGTCGAAATTAACAAGAATTTTTAAAAAGTTGTGCTCCAAGTGTCTGTTTGAGTCCACTTTTTTTAAACCACATGTTTCAAAAATATCAACTTTTTAAAATATCAGGATTTGCAAAAAATAGTCTGGAATTTAAATAATTTATATTTTCTAGAAATTCTATATTTTTGAATATGTCATTATTTTCAAAAGGTAGTGAATTTTAAAAAATAGGATTTAAAAGAATTGCAATTTTAGGAAAATAAAGAATTTCATAATTTTATAAAAGTTTGAATTTCAAAAAATTGAAGGTTTTTAAAAAGTTGAGATTTTCAAAAAGTCAAGATTTTGAAATGGTCAAGATTTAGAATGGAAATTAGGATTTAAAAAAGACAAGATTTTGATTTTAAAAATCCAATTTCAAATAAGTCAGGCATTAAAAAATTTAAGAAATTTTTCAATCCCAAATTTTTAAATATCCTATTTTTTTAAACCCTAAATTTTCAAAATCTTTTACTTATTCAAAATTTCAACTTTATATAAAATCGTTACACTTTTTTCGTAAATAACGAATTTTAAAAAAATTACGAGTTTTTTTTTTAATTATGAACTTTGTAAATTCATGACTTTATCACCTTACAAATCTTTGAAAATATATACATTTTGAAAATCATGATGTTACAAAATCGAGATATTTTTAAATTATGACTTTTTCAAAATCGGAACCCTTAAACCCAAACATTAAGCCCAAAACCTTAAATCCTAAACACTACTAAGCACAAAACCCTAAATCCTAAACCATAAACCATTAGCCCTTAAAATTGAATGATAAACCCTAAACCCTAAACCATAAACCATAAACCCTTAAAACTCGAATGATAAACCCTAAACCTTAAACCATAAACCCTAAACCACGATCCCTATGCCATGACACCTAAACCTTAAATCCCTAACCTCAGCCTTAAACCCTAAACCCTAAACAGTGAACCCTAAAGCATTAGGCCTAACCCTAAACCCTAAACTCATAACCTAGAACCCTTAGCCATGAACACTGAGCCCTAAACCCTAAACTCCGAGTGTTATACCCTATAAACCTAATTTCTGAATCTTAAACCCTAAAAACCTAAATGCTAAATCCACGAATACCTCAATCGTAAACCATGAGCCCTAAAACCTAAGTGTAAAACACTCAACGGTAAACCTCGAACCCTAAACCCTAAAAATTGAGTTGCAATTTTAAACAAAGTTGTTATTTTGAAAACATAAAATTTCAAAAATGTTGAAACTTTGAAAAATGAATATTTTGAAAAGTCTAGATTTTTGAAAAGTTGGGATTTTCAAAAGAGTTGTGCTTTTCACATCTTTGAAGAGTCTATGTTTTTAGAAAAGTCAAAATTTTGAAAAACTCGACATTTTCCAAAATGTTAGGATTTTTGATAAAACGGGATATTTAAAAATCTGAGTTTTTCCAAAAATCGTGATTTTGTTAAAGTGAATATTTTGAAAAAGTCAATATTTTAGAAAATGTTGGGAGTTTTAAAACATCGGTTTTTTGAAAAAGTCAGGCTTTTGAATAAGTTATTGAAAAAAGTCGGCATTTTTGATAAAGTTGAGATTTTAAAAAAATTAAGGAAATTTTAAAAGTTGGGATTTCTAAAAAAAGTTTTGACTTATGAAAACATCACATTTTTGAAATAGTTGTGAGTTTAGAAAAAGTTGGGGATTTGAAAAGTTATAATCTAAAAATGTCAAGATTTCAAAAATGTAGTGATGTGTGAATATTAACAAGAACATGGAAAGGTCATAACTTGTGCTCCTGTGTCTGCATTTGAGTCCATTTTTATTTGGAACCACATGTTTCAATAATCTTAATTTTTTAAAAATATCAAGATTTTCAAAAAATAGTCAGGGAGTTTGAATAATTTAGCTTATCAAGAAATTATGGATTTTTGAATATGTCATGTTTTTGAAATGCACGTTCACTTTTTTCCAAAAAGTTGTGAATTTAAAAAAATAGGCTTTTTAAAGAATTTGATATTTTAGGAATAGAAAGAATTTTATAATTTTAAAAAGTTTAAATTTCAAAAAAATAGGGTTTTTTAAAAAGTTGAGATTTTCATAAAAGTCAGGATTATGAAAAGGTTGGGATTTCGAACAAAAATTGAGATTTCAAAAATGTTGTGATTTCGAAAAAGTCAAGAATTTTGAGAATGTTGAGATTTTAGGAAAAGACAAGATTTTAAAAAAAGGTGCAATTTTCAAATAAGTCGGGAAATACAAAACTAAAGAGATTTTTAACTCCCAACCGTCGCGACCCTTAAACTATAAACCCTAAAACCTAAAACCCTGAGTAGTAAACACTAAACCCTAACCCCAACATCCTAAACACTAAGCCTAAAACCCTAAATCCTAACCCATAAACCATAATCCCTAAACCCTAAACATTTAACCCTAAACCTGTGAGCCCTAAGCCAAAACCCTAAACCTCTAACTAGAGACCATGGACCCTAAATGCTAAAATCATAACCCCGAACCTCAAACCCTGAGCCATGGACCCTCAACCATGAAGACTGAGACCTAAACCCTAAACCTTGACCCCTAAACCCTCAATCGTAAACTATGAGCCCTAAAATCCAAAAGTAAAACCCTCAACCCTAAACCTCGAAACTGAATCCCTAAAACTCGAGGACTAAATCCTAACCATATTAAACCCTAAATTCATAACCCCGAACCTCAAACCTTGAGCCACGGACCCTAAACCTTTAACACCGAGACCTAAACCTTAACCCTGACGGCACGCTCGCCTAAACCCTAAAATTTGAGCCCTATAACATATAAACCCTAAACCTTAAGCTCTAATTTCTCCTAAACCCTAAATTCTAAGTCTTAAACCCTAAAACCCTAAATCCTAAATCCCAAATACCAAACCCTCAATTGTAAACCATGAGCCCTAAACCCTAAATGAAAAACCTTCAACAAGTAAACCTCAAACCCCAAACCCAAAAACCTGAGCCCTAAATCTTAACCCTAAACCCTAAAACCTAATTATTAAACCCTAAACCTTGATCACCAAAGCCTTAACCTCAACCCTAAACCCTATACCACGAATCCTGAGCCCAAAAACCTAACCCTATAAACTAAATCCCTTGAGCCCTAAACCCTTAACATAGAAACCTTAAAATAATTAGAGTTGAAAAAGTTAATATTTTGAAAATTTTGGAATTTTCAAAAAGTCACTTAATTTTGAAAAAGTTGTAATTTTAAATAGATTCGTTATTTTTAAAAACATCAACATTTAAAAATGTTGGGACTTTTAAAATGTTCAGAATTTTAAACAAGTTGGGGTTTTGAAAAATGAATATTTTGAAAAAGTTAGGATTTTTAAAAGCTGGGATTTTGGAAAGAGTTGAGCTTTTCACATTTTTGAAGAGTCTGGATTTTTGAAAAACTTGAC